>VUQH01013191.1:1510-14330 GCA_015106775.1 Etroplus canarensis
AGCAGCCATGCCCGAAGCAGAGGCAGAGGCTGAAGGGAGCTGCACAGAGAGAGACGGCGCGATGAAGGCCAACAAGTGTTTGACTGTGTAAGACCTTCCACTTCTCGGCCAATGACCGCAGAGATTATTCCTCTTGATCCAATCATAGCACCCCCGCTTTCTCTCTGTGCTCACCGAGCGGAAGGATAAAGGATAACAGCGCGGCTGACCTCGCAAGTCTTCCTGAAACCTCTTTTCTCCTCTGGATGTCTGACTGCCTGGATCTGCACCAGATCTCCTGCTCTTTAGGAGATGGGCTGGTGAGTTATCCCGTTAGCTGCTCAGCAGCTCCCCTCCTGAGTCACGTTGTGCCACCCGCTGCAGTCTTTGAGCCCGTTCACCTCTTTTACCTGCTGGCGTTAGCTGGAGGAGCTGATTCACAGGCTGTGATATTTACGGGCAGTGATGTCAAGAAACAGCTTGTAAAGCTGTCCTGGCAGGATGTTCTTCTGTAGGTTCAGGCTGAAGCTCAGGTCAGGGCTCAGCCGCAGGGCGTTCAGGGGTGGAGACCTGTCATTTTGACCACAGTGAACTCGCGTCTCACCTCACGCGTACGTGAGGTTGAGTTCAGCGAGGACTGCTGAGTAGATGTTCCTAGCTGTGTCCAGGTCCAGATTAAAATATAAAGAAGCTGAAACTTTCGCACTCAGAAGGTGTGGAACTGACTGTCCCTTCACATGTGGACCTCTCCAACAACAGGTTTTTATTTTTCACCCTGAGTTCAGGCGTGTTTTAGATCAGCAGAACCTTGTTCTCTGTGAAATATGTTTTCTGTGATGTCCCCTCTAACCAGAGAAAAGACGTCAAACTCATCAGTATCTGATTTACTAAACTTTATAACTATCTAAAACTCATCTATAGTGGTCTGTTTTCAACTATTTGGAGATAAAAATATATGAAAATATTTTAACAAAGAAATATTTAACTTGTGAATCAAGATTAAAAAATAACGATCAACCTAAAGTGCCTCTTTTAGGATGATAATAAAGATCTTTTATCAAACTGAATTCATCAGAAACATAATCATGCACAGAAAATGTTCACAAAATGAACTCCTGATAAATTTATTAAGGCACTGTCCAAGTTGGGTTGGATTGGATTGGATTACTTTATTGTCATTTCAACTACATATAAATACACAGTGAAAAGAAATAGCGTTCCCCCAGGACACGGTGCCCCATGCAAGGGTAGTGCCGGCCGGCCAGGGCCCGCCTCCGGCCCAGCACAACACCCCGCCCGCGACGCCCTCTTCCCCAGCCACCGGCATCAGGCAATGCCGGGGACTGAAGGCCCGGTCCACACAGCAAGCCGAGATCGGAGCCCCCAGAAACCGCCCAGCAGCAGCATCAGCCCTACGACTGCCCGGCTGGTCATGAAAAACAACGCCGCCGGCTCGTTAATTAGCACTGTCTGTGGACGGAGCTACGACGGCTTTTGAACACGAACGCCACCGTCCCCAAATACCGGGTCAAAACCAGGTCAAAACAGGGACAGTCACAGGGGTACAAGCACCGCCTTGGTTCCAGAGTGGCTGCGTGCTACCGTCACGCCACCATCTTGGCCCATTTAAGTTAAGGACAATATTGAACCCAGACTCTCCATGACACAGGAGCACGTTCAGCAGCAGACTCATTCCACCACGGTGCTCCAGAAGATCATTGTTAGTATAATAAAGAAGAAATGGATTTCATCATCTCCTTCTGCTTATCCAGTTCAGGGTCGTGGGGGGGCGCTGGAGCCTGTCCCAGCTGTCATGGGGTGAAAGGCGGGGTGCACCCTGGGCATTTCTCCAGTCTGCCTCAGAGCCAACACAGAGAGACAGACAACCATTCACACCAACAGTCAGCTTAGAACCACCAGTTAACCGGAGCACCCAGAGAGAACCCACAGAAACACGGGAAGAACATGCAAACTCCACACAGAAGGGCCTAAACTGGCCAGCTGTTGGATTCGAACCTGAACCCTCTTGCTGTGAGGCGACAGTGCTAACAACTTCACCACTGTATGATGATATGATGATGACCTTATAGCTCAACTAAAATCTAAATCAGTAAATCTGAAGTCAAACTGGCTGGTGGTGAATCTGGACTTGAAAAGGTCCAGGTAAAGGTAAAAGTAAAGGATAGGGATGCACCGACAGGCAAACTGAGAGACTCATTGGTGGAGTCTGATATCATACACTGTATGTTTTCAAAGCAGCTTTTTAACCGTCACGTCGTGTTTTTGTTTAAAAGTGTTGGGTCACGGCTCTTCATCACTTCATCAGTCCCATCGCCACAGGTCACTGATATCCAGCCTGGCACGGTAAGAGGAGGCCACCACCGCAGTCACTCATTCGGTGAAATTTCTTCCCTCCCAGATATCCTGATGAATCACACTCCTCCATGTGGCAGTCTGATTGACAAGTCTGGCTTTGGTGAATGCCAGGATTAGCTGCCTGACTGCGCTGTGCCAACGCTAAAGTTTAGTGGAGGAGGGACAGTGCTACGGTGTTGTCTTCAGCTCACCGAGACTTTTTAGATCATTCTGAGCTTCCAACTTTGTGGGAACAGTGTGAGGAAGGCCCTTTTCTGTTCCACCAAAGCCCCATAAAGGCATGGTTGAACTTGACTGGCCCACTCAGAGCCCTGACCTCAACACTTTTGGGATGAACTAGAGTGGAAATTCTGAGAGATAATGCCCCCTGATTCCTCAAATTTTACCTGGAAAGGGGATCTCTTATGTTCTCTTTAAGTTTGGAAGTCTAAAATCTTTTGTCTCATAAATCACACAACACATGCTCAGTGTGTGTGTGTGTGTGTGTGTGTGTGTGTGTGTGTAAATGAGCTTAAAATCCATTGTTGGGGTCTGTCAGGCGTTTCCACGAGTCACCGTGGTTACAGCCGTGTTACCGTGGGCTGCAGGACACGGACAGCCTCTGGCAGGTCACCACCCATTCAAATCTCTGAACATGTGACTGAGCTGAACTGCCTCCTGAAAGTAGGACCGCTTCATGTGACCTGTTGGCAACAATAAAGCGTCTGGTTTCCACTCGCCTGAAGGCTTCAGCCAAGCGAATGTAATTTGTGTGTGCAGAGCCGCTCGCGGGCCGCCCAACGCTGTTTACATCACAGCATGGATGCAGTTTAATGAGTCGGCCCTCGGGGCGCCTGTCGCGGTGCGTGCTTGTTGTCGGCGCTGACGGGGTGGTGTTTGTGTTTGTCGTTTGCGGTGTTGCTCAGGAGCACGACGTGGAGACGGCCCACGGCGTGCTGCACGTCACCATGAGGGGGGCCGCTAAAGGCAACCGGCCCACAATCCTCACCTACCACGACATTGGACTCAACCGTAAGTAAACCGTGCACGCATGTAACCACCAGAAGAGACCGAACGTGAGGACGAAACCACGACGGCATGTTTTTTTTTCTCTTTGTGCAGATAAGTCTTGTTTCAACAGCCTCTTTAACTACGAGGACATGCAGGAAGTGACACAGCACTTCTCAGTTCTGCACGTCGATGCTCCAGGACAACAAGAGAACGCTCCCATATTCCCCACAGGGTAACACACACACACACACACACACACACACACACACACACACACACACACACACACCTAATTATGTGTGTGTGTGTTTTTATGAGTGCATTAAGTTTTCAGTGGTGATAGTTAGTGGGATTATTCAAAGAGGATTACTAATCAGTTAAATTAGTAAATAATTTAGTCTTAACATTTTGCACTGGAAAGATCTAATCCTACTTCTCCTCTACTGAAAGCACTAACACTGTGGGATGTGTGCCATGGCGTGTGTGTGTGTGGGCTCTACAGAAGTTCTCTCTGTGTGAATCAGTTTCCTGTGTCATTAGTCTAGATCCACTCTAATGATGGTCCCACTGGAGCGCCACTTCACACACACACACACACACACACACACACACACACACACACACACACACAGAAACCAAGCCTGTGTCGAGTGCGACAGATATGAGAGGCTGCAGTTGCATATGTGAGCATATGTATGTAAATTCCCTCATTTATGGCATTATCTGGAGGAGGTATTGTCTCTCCAACGTAATGTATGACTGCCAGGGAAACATGAAAGAGACAGAGTGAAAGAGAGAGTCTCATATGCATGCAGAGAACCGATACGCCATAACATATAATGACAGTTCCCGCATGTGGAAGAAGAAACAGGGAGGGAAATGAGAGAGAGAATTAGAGAGGGAGAAAGTAGTTAGAGGAAGAGAGAGATGAGACAAAGAGGGGAGAGAATTGAAGAACAGCGGAGGAAGAGTGGGAAAAAAAGAGCAAAATTGGACCGGACTGATTTGGGACTTCTCAAGGTGGAAAGAGATTTTTTTTTTTTTTGGATTAAAGATTGCTGATATTTTATAATAATATAACCTATTTCAGTCTTGTATAATAGCCTGTGCTGTATTACAACAGAGATGCAATGCACTGATAGGACAAGAACTAGTTTTAAAAAAGGCCAATATCAGGGACTTAAAAAAGCAAGTTGAAAGATTGGCCTGCCCCGAGATTAAGTTGGGGAAACAAAGGGAGCAAGAGAACGAGGTGGCGACTGTGAAGACCTGGGGAGGATGTGTGACAGAAGAACGCCAAAAAAAGGAAAAATGTGTATGTGTAAATGAGCACAGGCATGTATAATGCTCACAGTACTGCAAGTGTGTGTGTGTGTGAGTACTCTGGGTCTGAATAAAGAGAAAGATATAGTCTGGCTTTGAAAAATGGCCAGGTGGGATAATATGACTAGCTCAGCTCTTTTGGAAAAACCCTAAACAGCATGAAAGAGAAGACCTGTTTTTTTATTTTTATTTTTTTTTATTTATACTCACATAAATAGATATACACTGAATGGCTGAATTTTCAACTAAATCCAGTGCGACTGTAAGCTACATCATGAGGAAGTAAGGTGACCTTTTAACTTCCACCTATCTAGGGTTAGGGATGCGGTTTGCGTTTGGTTAACACTGACCCAGTTTTATCTGCACTTTTATACACACCAGCCTTGGGTACACCTGTTCAACTGCTCATTAACAGATGTATCTGATCAGCCAATTACATGGTAGCGACTCATTCTGTCCAGCAATCCATCCAAGTAGACATGGTCAAGATGACCAGGTGAAGTTCAAACTGAGCATGAGAACGAACGGTGATTTAAATGACTTTGAACGCAGCATGGTAGTCAATGCCAGACGAGCTGGTGACAGTTTTCTGGGTGCAAATGCCTTCTTGATGCCAGAGATCAGAGGAGAATGGTCAGATTGCTTTGAGCTGATTGGAAGGCAACAGTAACACAAATAACCACTCGATGCAACCAGGGTTTGCAGAAGAGCATCTATGAATGTATAACAGGAAGCAGAAGTTCCACACTGGGTGCCACTCCTGTCAGCTAAGAACAGGAAACTGAGGTGACAATCCACATGGGCTCACCAAAACTGGAGAAAAGAAGTTTGGGAAAAACATTAACCAGTCTGATGAAACTCCCTTTCTGCTTCGGATGGTAGGGTCAGACTTTAGTGTAAACACCATGAAAGCATGGCTTCATCCTGCCCTGTATCAACTGAAAAACATCGCCTGGTCTAATGAGTCTTACTAGCTGTTGTGACATTAGAATGAGACGGTTGGAAAAAACATGAAATCATGGATCCACACTACCTTGCAACAAAGATTCAGGCTGCTGGTGGTGTAGTGGTGAAGGGGATATTCTCCTGGACTCCAGTGGACCCCTTAGTACCATGTGTGCATTGTATAAATGTCACAGCACAGTGACACAGGTACACCACAGTGTACCTATTTTCTGATGTCTGGATCCAGCAGGATCTGTTCAAATAATGATGATCTCAGACGAGTGTCTTGAACATGGCCTCCACAGTCACCAGATCTCAAGCCCAGCATCATCCAAGCTAAACTGGCATCTCTCCAATCTCCAGTACACATCCAGTCATATAGGTCCTAAATATTCTCTGGCATAGCTTAGGGCAGCATAACTTCACATCAGTACTGCAAACAAATAGTTAATATGTTTTAGTCCCAATGCACAAAACTATGTACATTAAAATAACTAAACTCATCACATTTATAGTAAAAGTCAAAATACTCTGAACTGAATGCCAGCGTTATGAAAGGAACTTAAGGAAAGTCACTATTCTACATATGAGTGTAGGAAGGATGTGAAGTGCACCATGACCTCCAGTAGCAGTCTTTTGCATAACACTGTTACGTCATGTATAAAACATTTTAAGAGGACGGGCAGTTAAAAACCACTCACCAAGTCCAGTTGACCACTCAAAGCACTCTTAAAAGATGTGTTCTAGCTTAAATATTCAAAGGAATTTTTGCACATCAGGGGAAAAAAAAAGTCTCCCACTGGTTTGATTTGTCATAGCAGGAGCTGCAGAGGTGTAATTAATAAAGCTAACGGTGACTCCATTCCACTCAAGTGTCCGAGTAAACTGCGTCTGAATCAGAAAACTGAACAGCGGAGCCCTGCAGTGGGAACATCCAAACGGAATACAGTGATCATTAATTAATGTTATTAATTACACCTGTGCAGCTCCTGCTGTGATGTGTTAAAATGTCTACTGAGTAAAAGAAGAAGAAGGGGGGAAAAAAAAAAATATCTGTTAGAATTGAACCGAGTGACTTTGCATGTGAGGTTTATAAGTTTTTGTGACGTAAATGTAAATTCAAGGCTGGTTTATCAATTGGATAAAGTGTGCCGAGTCTCCTGCATGTCATTTAGGATTACATTATTGAACTGGCTACAGGTCTGTTATAGATTCGCACCGCTGAAATAGAATAAAAGCTATGACGAAGACTTAAACCTCTGTAAGCCATGTTATAAAGTGTTTTACTCATGTTTTTCTCCTATTTGTTGAGTAATTAACACATACAAAGGCTCAGTCTAACCAACTGTTATTTTCATTATCAATGCATCTAACAATTCTTCATTATATTTGTCTCATATCTAGCCAATAGAAAGGCCAGCCATTTCTATCTTGAAGTCACAATAGTATTTGATTAATTGAACTGATATTTGATCTGTGCCTACTACAGACCAGATGTGCCTAGATTTAACAAATTATTACATCAGTGCATCTGTAATAAGACAGTACTTAAGTTTCCTATTTACACTTACGGTATCTTAAAAGTTCCTATAGAAAAAAAAAAAAGCTTTAATGTAAGTAATCAGCCGCAGGCATTTGGTTTCATGACATTTCATTTAGAGCATGTATCTACAGTTGCTCTCTTGTATTTTCCCCAAGGAGTCGCCATGGCGGATTGATCCCCAGTAATGTGGCAGAGGTTTGGCACCAGATGCCCTTCCTGATGCAACCCTGCATGGTGAGAGGAGATTATGTCCCCTACCTGAATGTGTAAATGACTGTACTATAGGGACACTGTTTAGTGATTTATTTTAACCTTTAACAACTACCTTATAAATAGATAGATTAGTAGATGTGAGAAAGGAAGTTTAAAATTAAGTACACCCCTTGGTTCAATGGCTAGTCTCAAACCAGAAGCTCAAAAGTCAAATTTGGCTTTTTTGCCCATCTCTGGTGGCTCCATATGACTTTGAAATAAGTGCATTAATAAATTAATCCAGAATTGAATTTAAAATCCTTCTACTCACATGCAGAGTCTTGGACTGTCAGGCCTCATCCTATCTTAAAGACCTCATTGTACCATATTCTCCCAACAGAGCACTTCTCTGTCAGAGTGCAGACCTGCCTGTGGTTCCTAAAGTTTTCAAAAGCAGAATGAGAGGCAGAGCCTTCAACTATCAGGTTCCTCTCCTGTGAAACCAGCTCCCAGTTTGTATTCAGGAGACAGACACCCTCTCTACATTTAAGATCAGGCTTCAAACTTTCCTTTTGATAAAGCTTATAGTTAGGGTTTAGTTATGCTGCAATAGGTTTGGACTGCTGGGGGGCTTCTTATGATGTGCTGGGAATTTCTTCTCCACCCTCCTCTTTTCACTCCCCATGACTTTATTTGCTACTGCTGCTTGTCATTGAAAGTTGTCTTCTCTCTCCCATAGTCTGTCAAGTCTCTCTCTGCTCCTTTCTGTCTTCTCTTTCCCCTCGCCTGTTGAAGCAGATGGCTGTCACTCCCTGAGTCTGGTTATGCTGGAGGTCTCTTCCTGTTAAAAGGGAGTTCTTCCTTCCCACAGTCGCCAAGCTCTACTCATAGACATTTGTCTGATTGTTGGGGTTTTCGCTTTTATGCTGGAGGGTCCTTATCTTACAGCGAGGCAACTTTTGTTGCAAATTGGGACTATACAAATAAAATTTAACCTGAACTGCAGTAGCTAGCATGAATGTAAACACATAAAAGGCTAGTCCTGGGAGATTTGTTTGCTTCCACCACCAACACTGCTGTCTTACTGATTTGCTTGATCTGATGCTCTACTTTAGTAAACTTTAAATATAAATATACCTAGTTTTTGTTTTATTTTACTGTGAGCTATTTCTAAAACTCTTGTCACACAGGCTACTTTTAATTTGATGAATCTGTAGAAACACAGGTGGGACTCAAAGTGGCCTGCAGAACTTTATAACCATTCTGTTTCAAAGACAGCCTAAACACACTGATTGTTCCATTTTGTTAATGATTAGTTTTTATGAAAACACCAAGTTATATAACAACGATACATATTTGTTATATATATAACAAACAGTCTTAAGACTACCATATGTTTTGCAGCTCCATATAGATTTTTGGAGTACTGGATTGGTTAAAAATGTCTCTTTTGAAAGTAAAGGTTGCTGACCCCTGAGCTAGTTGAACCACCTTTATCAGCAATATTTTTTTTTTAAATTTTTGTATGACTTTATTAGTCTCTCACATTATTACGTACGAATTTTGTCTCACTTTTCTTTACAACATTGCTTCAGTTCATTGAGGTTGCAGGCACAGCTCTCTTAAGGTACTGTGACAGTATTTCATTCGGGTTGAGGTCTGGACTTTGACTGGGTCACTACAACACCTTAATTTTTTTGCTTTTTAGCCACTCTGTTTTAGATTTGCTGATGTGCTTGGGCTTATTGTCTACTGGACGACCCAGTTTCAGCTAAGCTTTGGCTGTCAGACCAATGGCCTCATAGTTGACTCCAGAATACTTTGGTATATGGACGAGTTCATGTTTGACTCAGTATCTGCAAGGTGCCCAGGTCCTGTGGCTGCAAAACCAGCCTGAATCATGACCCTCCCACCGCCGTGCTTTGCAGTTAGTATGAGATGTTGATATCCTGTGTTTGGTTTTCATCAAACATGTGCAGTGTATTATAGCCACGTATCTCCACTTTGGTCACATTTTTACAAAGGACATCGTTCCAGAAGTCTTGTGGTTTGTTGAGATGCTACTTTTTAGAGAGAAAAGGCTTTCTTCTAAGAACACTTCCAAACAAGCCATACTTGCTAAGTCTTTTTCTGATTTACTGTCATGAAGTTTAACATTTAATACGCTAACTGAAGCCCTCAGAATCTGGCATGAAGTTTTCTTTTTTTTTTGTAGCTTCTTTGAACAATGCACAGTCTGACCTCAGGCTGAATTTGCTGGGACATCCACTGCTGGCATTGTGTTAACACACACCTGAATGCTCCAGGCCAGCAAACTGCCTAAACTTCCACTTTTACAGAGTTGTTCATACAGGCTGATGGTCATTTGATCAAGTGTGTTTGACTAGTAGCACCTGGCTGCTACTTACCCTCTTAATTCCAATGGAAGCAGTACTCAATGTTCTGTGAAAGCTCTCCTTTTCATGACCATCTGATGTTTTGACTTTCACACCATCTCACCATATGGATAACACTTATGATGTGAGTTGATTAAAGACATTCTGTGATTGCTGTTAGGGCAATTAGACCTCTACTATGTTTTTACTCATAGGATTATCAAGCCAAGAAAATACGCAAAACTTTGAAGACGTTTCCATATTTGCTTGGTTCGTCTGATAATATGAGAAGATGACACAAATATAGTATGTACTCTATCTTTTTTTAGAGGTCATGGTAGAGATGTTCCCTTTAAAGAAAACCCCTATTCAAGCCAATCTTTAAGCAATGAAGGAACTGACTGCTTCCACCTGTTCATATAGTCAGTTGAAATAATTTTCTTCAGTAATACAGTGCAGTCGAAAAAAATAATTACACATCTCCTGATTTCAGATTGTCTTGGCAGACTAGTATCCAAGACAGCAAAACTCTGACCAAAGATCTAGTCCTGCAGCTGGACTGTAGTTGACTTGGTTAAGAGATTCTCTCAACAGTCCAAACAGTGCTGATCTTTGATGGCCCAAAGTTCAAAATTAAGGAAGTTGCATTTTTTTGTGATTATTTTTGATACAAGATTCCAACAACACCCACAAAACTTAGTGTGGTTTGCCACATCCCAGTAAACATTTTCATGTTGAATAAATACCACCAGGAGGTTTTTTCAGTTATGCTGAAAAATATTTCCCTACTCGTGGGATGGACCTAATTTTTGAATGTTGCCGCCACGTTGTTGTTTATAGCAAGAGAAAGTCTAACTTTCTATGTTCTCTTTATGGATTACAATAAAGACAAATAAACAAAAGAATCACTGAAGGGAAAAAAACACAAGCCAGGAAGGCATCTCAAGCTCAAAACCTCCCTCTCTGTAGCACATTTCTCATTCTACTGAGCTACAGTACTTCATCTGTGACCTTAAAGGGTACCATCCCCAGACTTATAACGCCGACATCAGGGACAACGAGATGATGATTCTTAAAGTTAATCGTGTTAAGTTCACATGCAACATGAGGCGGAATTTAGATGTGCATAACCATAAATTGCTGGAAAGTGTTGTTCTATTTTTTAAATATATTTTTTTTGCTGTAAGAGTTAAACCTGTGGACATCTGTTCACAACCGTGCACAAACCAGATTAGTTATTGTTGTTTTAAAAATACAAAGATACACTTAATTCCTTGATTGCAACAATCTGATCAAAATTTCTTACTCTATAAGAGACAGTCTGCTCTGACCTCTCTTCTACACCGAGACACCCATCAACATCCGTCAGTCTACAGCTTAGTTCTCGCTGCTGTACCACGACCGGTTTTGACCTGCTAGGCGACGTCGTGGTTTTAACTGCGTTTGCTGGGATGGTTCACTAACTCGTATTCTGGCTTCTTGACTTCTTTGCTTTAAGGTGTTGTTCATTTCCATACTTTGCAAGTGTGTAGCTCTAGGTTCTCACTCCCTCAACACAGTGCCTCACAAGAGCATGCCGGCCTGACGTGTTTACCACTACGTATGGCACAACGTGCAGTTCGAACTGTCATTCATACTTACACTGTAAATATGGGAAGCAGTGTAGTGGAAGGGATCTGAAAATTACTCCGCCGCGTGCCTCGGTGACGAAATTAATAAACGGAGGCATGGGAGCGGAACGGGTTTTGACAATGCAAGTCTCTCTCTCGTCCCATCTCTTTCTTCTCAGCCCTGCTGTCCTATTTTCCTCTCCCTCTGTCTCGACTGTGGCCTAATAAGGCTCAATTACACAGAGGTTCTTTCATTCATTACAGGCATGGGCCCTGGCATCTCTTTGTGGACCCCCTAATAAATACTAACACAGAGAAATAGCCGGGGCCTGGGCTTACTTATGAACCCGTTAATAACCGGGTGCCGTTGCCGTGATGGAAACAGCTTTCTCAGCAGCCTGTCTGACCGCCACGCAAACACAAACACAATGGATAGACGTTAAAAAAAAAAAAAAGAAAAGGAGAGGGAGCTAGCGCTCTAGTTAGCCTCTGAGACAATGCTTTGGCAAACGACAAGCGCCGGCAATTAGCGCATCCACGATGCAGGGGTAACCCTATACATCTTAGTCTGTTTCAATCACGGGGAGATGCCACTCATGGTAAGCATTAGGGCCGAGGACGCCATCAATTTCCCTTAACCTGTTTTATATTGCTCTGTGTAGGTGAATGCGTGATAGATTGTTTTTGTCAGCCTATTAAAAGTAACGTCGGACGCGTTAAAGGTTGGAACACACCCGTCGGGCCTGGAGGCGGAGGCGGTGTTTGCATCTGTGTGTGTTTGGAAAAAAAAAAATAAAGGTATGCCCATTCACACAATTTATGTCCCTCTCACTCACTTCCACTCCCATGACAGACCTTGATATCTAATGCAAATCACACTCTATACCACAAAAGACTTTCAGCTTGCTACTGTCCATAACATCATTGGCAGATACGCGCCCCCTCCTCTCCACACAACAGCTCAATCTGCCCTCCCAGAGCCTGTACACTGTCATTGGGAATCAGACAGACAGGCTCTTTATGGCGGTCTTTACGACTCCGACTGAAATAACTATATTCCCTGGTGGGAGATAGAGTGGAGGTGGGAAATATAACTGTATACATTTTACTACGGCGAGAGAAGGAGGGAGAACGCATACGCACGATGAGAGATGTCCCACACTGGTCAATCAGAAGGACCATATTCATTCAAAACGCCAACCCATCTTTCCTCTCCTCTCTCTCCCTCATAAAGCAGGGACACGTTTCATCTGTCCGTCTCCTTCCTTCCCTCTGCGTCTTTGTCCATCCTCTCTTAAACCAGCAGCCGTGGCAGAGATTGCCGTCCGGGGTTGTCTTGCGAGATGAAAGATGGCACGGCTGTGGCGCTCGGGGGACGATCGCACCTTCCACGACACATGCATGCACGCACACACACACACACGCACACGCGCACAACACGCTCCTTCTCCCTCTCTCGCGCCCACGTGCGTCCCGCTCTTTCATTC
>VUQH01013192.1:8883-20244 GCA_015106775.1 Etroplus canarensis
AAGAAACGAAAAAGGAAAAAAAAAAAAAAAAGTTACTGGCAATTCGAGGGCAGACGCTCCAGCTCTGCAAAGAAAATAAAAGAAACACGTGGAAATAACTAAAAACCGAATTCGAGCAACAGGACGTGATAAGTTTGCATCTCACGTCTTTACCTTATTTTCAGGCTCCAAATCCAGCCAGTCCATGAGTGAACCGGCCGCGGGTCAGCTGAATGTGAGCAGCGCAGCCGGTGCAGTGTTGCTTTGGGGTCCTTACGTAAGGTGCTGGAGCTGCTGCCTCCTGAGCTGTCCTTGGTGCTGAAATGAAGCGTGCGCCCCGCCAGCAGCTGTAAGCTGACAGGTCCGCCCACTTTGACCAGTCGTCCCTCACCCCGCTGGAAACTCTGTACGCATGCCTCTAAACGCGATTTGGCTCATGGCTGGCTTATGCACCGCTACCAAGAAGTCGCAGGAAGGAAACAAGTCCTACTGCGTAACGCTCGCCCTATCAGTTGGAAACTTCTTGGAAGGCGACAATGTCACACCAAGAGCGCGCGAGCTGTCTCGGTGTTTTGGAGGTTAACTGTTGAGGAGAACCCAAAATCTTATTTAGATAGTCTGCAGGAGTTTAACATCCCACTTTGAGGCAGTGATTTAACAGCGCACCCCAGGGTGCGTCAGTGCATTGTTATGTCACTGCTGGAGAGACAGGCCGGTTAGCCCATAACCCAGCAGTGGAGTCTTTGAGTTATGCTGAGCAAAAGGTGAGTTTGTAGGCAGAACAAGGGGGTTACACTGGGCCTGGTCTGACCCTTCTTAGCACCTTTGGGTGGACTTGAAGACAATGCTGTGGGCAGACTTGCTTTTGTGACCAAAATTTTGGTCTGCTGGTGGAATATAGATTGTAGTACACAAGTACAGTACAGTGGAATTGGATGGCTGTCCTTATCCTGTGTAACACACATTTAAAAAGAACACAGCATTTTACATTCAAAACACATTTAAATATTGCACACTGTAAAAGACTGTTGCTTTGCACTGTATCCACCATTATTGCACAGTTTTCCATATAGATCAGTACTAAGTCTTTAATGCATCTGTATCATGTACAGTAATAGCTCTGGCATAAAAAGATGTTTTGTAGTCTGTTTGTCCTCAATTTTTTCCCCCAAACCGCCTTCCAGAGGAAAGCAGTTAAACAGGTGATGTCCAGGGTGTGATGGGCCGAGCTCTTGTGAAGCAACGTGATCTCTAAATGTCCTCAAGGGAGGGGAGAGCAGCTGATGATTTTTTTAAACAGTGGAGATGACCAGCTGGAAAAGGGAAGATCATCTTTAAAGCACAAGGATATCTTTGTTGAGTCTCTTAGGGAAACTCATTCCATGCATTGAACCCATTCCAAAGTACCAGAAAAATTGCTATGCAGCACCCAGGGGTGAACACCAGGTCCCAACAAACTAAAAATCAAAGAGTATGTCTGTGTGGGACAAGTTCCTAATGCTCAGAGGTAGCCTGAAATGTTGATATATCTAAACACACATCATTCCGACAGGTTACAGGTTCGACACTTGGCCAATGAAAGACAAATCTTATATAAATGATAAATGCAACTCAGTAAAGCTAAAGGAGGTAAGGTTTGCATCTATAGTCCTATATAATAGTCTATATACACTCATGCAGGGGCGCTGCTAGACACAAAGCAGGTACAGCTAACCATTACTCAAATCACACGTTTAAAAAACGTTAAGCAATATGTTAATGCCATTGTCATGCTGCTGCAACAGTAAAGATAAAAATGTAAAGACATGTACATGTCTTTTAACATACAGTCATGTGAAAAAGCTCATTTTCATGTGGCACCATGCAGTCCACCCCATAATTTGGTAGCATGCCAAACCCCCTTTAGCAGCAATAACCTGAAGTAACCATTATCTCTATGACTTTATCAGTCTCTCACATGATTGTGGAGGAGTTTTTAACCCACTCTTCTTTATGACATTGCTTTAGCTCATTGACATTTTCCCCAAAAGTTTGAGAGTTTCTCTTCTGTCCAATATCTAGTTAAAGCTGAGTTGCTATTATTTTTTACTAAAGTGGTCAGTGACTTAACAGTGACTCGGCTTATACTCAGGTTGCATCCTCACACTTGAAACAGCACAATGATCCATGGATTGTTGCTGTCTGTTAAGGATCCGTGGCAAAAAACATGCACACTGTATGTACAGACACACCTGAAAGATGTGAGACTCAGCTTGTATCTTGGGTTACAATTTGATGCTTTGATGTTCTGCATTCAGAAAAAAAATCTGTTATTTTCCTGTTAATGTCAGTCTAAGTAAGACTAACCTGATTCTAAATACAGGAGCTCATTAAAACCCGAGATTTTACTGATGACAATATTTGGGGTTCAGAAGGTCAGCACTGCCCTTTTTGGAACCACATTCATTGTGAGACTCAGATGTACTGTTGCTTAATGTCAAGTTCCTGTTCCCCACTGCCCATGCAGAACAAACAACTTCTTCTTCTTCTACTTTAACCATAAAACATCTGGTTGGTTCTAGAAATTACTGATACGCTTAAAAAAATTGGTCTCTTCCTTGGTATAACCAGTAGGCCATCATGCTACACTATATGGACTCTTAATGACTGGATTCAGGTGTATTAAATCAAACATCTAGCTGTGCAGTCTGCCTCAACAGTGACTGGTGACAGAATGGGCCATTCTAAAGAGCTTACTGAATTAGAGTGTGATACTGTAATAGGATGCCACTGTTGCAACAAGTCAGTTTGTGAAGTGTCTTCCCTCCTGTATATTCCACAATTAAGTGTCAGTGGTAGTAATGCAAAGTGGAAGTGTTTAGGAACCACAGCAACTTAGCCACGAATTAGCAGACCACGTAAAGTTACAGAGCAGGGTTGTCAAGTGCTGAGGTGCATAGTATGTAAAAGTCACCAACTCTCTGCTTACTCAGTTAAGTGCAGAGTTCCAAACCTCGTCTAACGTTAGCATCAACACAAAAATGTGTGCCAGGAGCTTCATGTCATGGGTTTTCATAGCAACTGCACATAAGCCTTCCATCACCCAGCACAATGCCAAGCTGGAGTGGTGTAAAGTGATGTAATACCTCTCTTAACAACCGAGTATTTAAGTTTCTATTCTCAATTGAGCCCATACTTTACTTTGAAGAAAAAAACCACACTGGATGTGGTTATCAGACAGATATGTCCTCAGTATTTGTTTGGCTCAGGTAAAACAGTCAGTAATAATGAGTAAACTGTAATGCAGGTATTAGTATCCAAAGATGTTATTAAGGAAGGTATTTGACACAAACCCGTCTCACTGTGGAGGGTTGCATCAAGAAGGGCGTCTGCCAAATGACCTTCTTCTTCTTCTTCTTCTTCTTTCAGTCTGCTAAATTACCAACACGGATTAATCTGCTGTGGTGACCCCTTGGGGAAAATACAAGGGAACAGCCGAAGGTGATATTTTTCAATAATCAAAATGCCAGATATTGAGCTCCTAACACCCTGATTTAGCAAAGTTCACACTGGAAAGTGCTTGACATGTTTATGTCAGGGCCACCAGCCTACGTCATTCTCACCCAGTCTACCTAATAAATGTATTTTGACTGATGGAGGAATACAGAGGAGTCTGCTGCCATCCAAATGATTTGTAACCTTTAAGCCCTTAAGTTAAACTGAAGATAGACTTTAACCTGCCCTAAAAAGGTTGCACTGCTCATACCCACAAATTCCACATCCTGAATCCTAATCCCCTATTTTGGTGCAGTCAGAGAATTAAAGGGTTTGTCCCTCCTAAATATCTTAAAAGACTGCGGTTTGAGTCCCGTCATGAGGCTGACTCATTTTGACAGAGCTGCTAACCCACTGGGGTTATAATCCAGATGATTATTTGAGATGAAAAGCCTCCTAATTACCCAAGTATTACGCTGCCATGGCTGCTGCTAAAGCCTGGATGAGAAAGTATGAGAGCCCTGTTTTCTTTTCACAGCTCATTTCATTTCCAATAACAAGGGAACCGTCATGTTGGCTTCCATCATTCCTGACAGAAAGGACACTGAAGACAGAGTCCGTGTGGGGCACAATTAGTCACATCGCCATGCAAAAATGATGAAGGGCAATTGGTTGAGGGTGGGAAAAAAGGAAAAGCAATTTCCTTATGTAAGCAGCATGTAGAACATGTCTGGGCATCATGTACGGCTGGGGCTGGGGATTTGTCAGTTCTTTAATTCCCTCCACTTCAAAGTGACAGTGACAGGCATGCAATGAAGCTGGAGAGGATGGAAGTCTTTATCTGTACTGCAGCCCGCCCAACCCAACATCCCTCTTGGCCTTATGGATTAAAAGGGAAACGGCAAAAAAAGCAACCAAAAGATTATGAAGCACCAATAATATTTTCTAGGGGCGGCTACTTCTCGACTGTCCTGGATATGATTTGAGGTAGAAATGGAGATGGAGAAGGTAGGGATAAATTAGTGGATTGTTGTGTTCAAGCAGAAAAAAATGTGTGTTGTAGATACAGTTCCCTCCAAAAGTATTGGAACAGCAAGGCCCATTAATTTGTTTTTGCTGTGCTTTGAAAACATTTGTAGGTAGGATCAGAAGATGAATATGAGAAGAGATTTTCAGCTTTTATTCCCTGATATTCACAGTTATGTTAATCAACAGAGAATATAACAAAATTTATATCAAACCGCCCAGTTTTTAAAGTTAGAAAAAGTACTGGAAAGAATTTTTTTCAACTAAATTAAAGTTGAAAATACTTCATATTGAGTTGCATATCATTCACTCACAATATCAAGCCTCAGAGAGTCCAACAGATTGCTTGTTTTCAGGTCTTTACCACAGCATCATTTAACTGTTGTCTGTTTAGTCCCTTCAGTCTTCCCCTCGGGAGGTGAAATGCATATTAGGTTAGAATCTGTTGATTGAATTGGTCAGTGCAAAACCTTCAATTTTCCTCCCCTGATGAAGTCCTTTGTTGAGGTGGCAGTGTGTTTTGGATCATTGCCTTGTTGGATAATAAAGTTGCTCCTGATTAGTTTGGATGCATTTCTCTGTAAACTGGCAGACAATGTGTTTCAGTAGACTTCTGCATTCATTCTGCTGCTACCATCATGAATTACATCATCAATAAGAATGAGTGAGCCTGTTCTAGAATCAGCCAACCAAGCCCCTGACATGACACAACCTCCACCATGTAAATGGACTAGTGCTTATATAACGCTTTTCTACTCTAGCTGAGCACTCAAAGTGCGTTTTAGTACAAGCCTCATTCATCCATTCATACACACTTTCATACTGCACTTTTTTCTAAGCCTTTAACTAAGTTTAACTATTAAGCTCATCTGTGACACGTGAGGTTGTATTTTTCTTTTTCCCTACTTTGGCCTTTCCATCACTTTGGTAGAGTTTCATCTTTGTCTCTTCAGTCCATAAAATGTTGTCCCTGAACTATTGTGACTCATTTCTGTACTTTCTTGCAAATTCCACTCAGGCCTTCCAACTTTTTACTTCTGGTGAGTGGCTTTCATCTTGCAGTATGGCCTTTTTATTGTTGGTCTCCAAGTGTCCTTTAAAACAGTAGACTGTGATAGTTCCAGCCCTGCTCCCTGGAGATTTTTATGATTTTACAGACTGTTGTTTTGGGGGGTTTCTATACTGCTGCATAATTTGTCTGTCATCAGCTGTTGTTTTACTTGGTGAACTGGTTTGATGCTTGTTGGTCAGTACACCTTCGGTCTCCTACTTTTTCATAACATTACAAATGGTGGTACTGACTATGCCCAGTGTTGTTGAAATACCTCTGATGGATTTCCTGCCTTGTCTCAGGTTCAGAATGACATGCTTTTCACCCACAGAAAGTTCCCTGGTCTTCATGTTGATCTACACTTCTTAACTGCAAGTGCAGTGTTCATAGGTGAAAGCCAAAATTTAAAATGAGATTAGATATCCAGGGCTACTTAATGATTAAATAATTAATCTTATATGACACACCTGAGTAACAAGAAACCCCTGTTGCATGTCATGTTCTGCTTGTTTGTTCACTTGAAAAACTGGGTGGTTTGATACAAATTGTGTTCTTTTTCATGTTGTTTAACATATCTAGATGTAAATACCATTTAATAAAAGGTGAAACTCTGATCTCTTTTCTCATATTCATCTCTTGATCTCACACAAAAATGTCTTCAGTGCACAGCAAAAGCAAAGGAACTGGCCTTGCTGTTCCAAATTCCAAATTTTGGAGGGGGCTGTAAACTACAAGTTGAGACACATGTAGAATAGGACTATTCACCCTTCAAGTATTTTCATATTTTATTAAGAAACGTTGTTAACACAAAATTTGTGTTAACAACTTTTTGGAAAATCATTGGATGGAGAGCTGGACTGCTTCAACCCCTACCTTTGTTGTTTTTGTTACTGTGTAGACCTACTGTGTAGGTCTTCCTGGAGCACAAACCATCTCCTAAGTGACTGAATAATCCCCCCCAAACATTTCTTTATATTTTCTAGCATTTAGTCTTCTTTCACCATCTATCCTTCACTGCTGTAGAGAAACACCCCCCTGAGCATGATGCTACCACCACCATGCTTCATGCTGGAGTTACTGATGCTAACCAGTGCAGACATTTTGACTTGTCACAATAACGTACAGAATTGGAATCAGAATCAGAAAGCCTTTATTGTCACTGGATCATAATAAAAACCACAATGAAATTATATTTGGCCTCCCAAGTGACACATTCTCATGAAACCACTCCCATAAAATCAAAAGAAAACCTAAAATTTCCAGTAATAAAATAATTTAAAATTAAATTACATTTTTTTAAAAATTAAAACAAAATTAAATACAATATGGTGCATTAATAAACACGTTGACTTATTAAAGAATGGATTTGTTTAGTATCTTAATAGCTGTTGGAAAAAAAACTGTCTTTGAATATGGAAGTTCTTATTCTTGCAGCTCTAAAACATCTGCCAGAGGGCAACAGTTCAAACAAATTCCTCTGAAATATGAACCTCAAAAGTCTGCACCTTCTCCACTCCTCTCCCATTAATAAAGAGGGAAGGGGGATCAGTACCATGTTTCCTCCTAAAATCCATTATAGTCTTCTTGATCTTAGTGGTATTCAGTGTTAAATAATTTATTGAACACCACTTGGACAATCTCTGAACCTCATCCCTCTACACAGCCTCATCGCCCTCTGAAATCAGCCCAAAAATGGTAGTATCATCCTCAGATTTAATAACAGAATTGGATGAATGGGCAGGTGAGCAATCATGCGGATATAGGGAGCACAGGAAAGAGCTCAACACAGCCTTGTGGAGAGCACAAGCTGGGATTAATGGAGGAGGAGATACTAGGTCCTATTTTAACACTCTGTGAGCGATTTATAAGAAACTGTCAGATCCAAGAGGAGATAGAATAGGATAGGCCTAAAACCAGCAATTTACCCACCAAGGTGTCAGGAATAACTGTATTAAATGCTGATTTATAGTCAATAAAGAGCATCCTCACATAGCTGCTATTCTGTTCTAAATAACTCAGAGTTATATGGGATGGCCAAAGCATCCTCTGTTGACCTGTTAGCTTTGTAGGCAAATTGATGTGGGTCAAAAGATAGAGGGAGGCTGGCACTGATGTGCTAAAGAAACAATTTCTCAAAACATGTCATTATTACTGGTGTAAGTGTTAGTGGTCTATAGTCATTTAAATCTATCAGGGTTGGTTTTTGAGGAATCGGGATGATAGTTGTTGAGTTCAAGCATGATGGAATGATGGCTCGTGCCAGAGATGTTAAAGAGCTTTGTAAAGACCCCAGCGAGCTGATACTGTATGCTCCTGCCTGAAGTATTTTACTGGGAACCCCATCCGGTCTCGTTGTCTTCTTCAGATTAACTGACCTTAATACATATCTCACTTCCTGTTCTCTTAGTTTGAGTGGCGTGGAATCAGTATCAGATAGAGCCATATAGCGGTTGCCATGTTATCCTCAAACCTGGCAAAAAAGCAATTTAGCTCCTCAGCTAGTGTACCATCTGCTGACACAGAGCTGTTGGTACTGCCTCTGTAATTTGTTAAATGCTGAAGCCCACGCCACACCTTCCGTGGATCATTGTTTGTCAAATGATCCTCATTTTTTTTTCTATAAAATAGCATGTAAAAAGTTAAAAAGAAAAAAAATCAGATATTAAAAACAACCATGTTGGTTTTATGTGACCATGGAAACATATACCTGTAACACTAGAACTGCTAGGGGTCACTTTATACCTAAAACTGCCAACCCTATTAAAATGCAATGATCTTTAATTTACAAGGTTTATTTATCATTTTAATCACATGGGTTGCATAATGAGCTGTTCTTGTTTCTATTCTATTTTCCAACTGGGGTGGAACACATCCTTGCGAAGTTGACAGTCTATCATGAGGCTCCAAGCTTTTCACAAAATGATTTGAGACTATCATTCTTTTCCCCCCATACAAAGCTGTGACTACAATGGTTGACAACCAATGTATACTGAGTCTCTCCAATCTGAGCCTATAATTTTGCCTCCATTTCCCTGCTTGGTGTGTTCCTTTGTCTACCACTATAGGCAATTAAAAACCACCAGACAAAGCTCAGCTGAATTATGTCTCATCTAAAACCAGTTTCACATTAAAAGGGTTGTTCTTCTGTTGGTCACTAAAAAAAAATCCATAGATCGAACTATGGTTACAGTAAATGCTGGACCATAAAACCACGTTCTCCCTAATTTTCCCAATCCCAGCATCATCTCTATAACTCAGCCTGTATTAAGTCATTATTTGTGTATGACTAAAAAGAAAACTTGACTGTAATCTCTTAAAATGCTTGAGCTTCTGCTAGAAGCTGCTTTTGTTGCAGATGGTAGTGCCCTTATTTTTTTTTGGTTGACTTAGTGTCATACAAAACTATACCTGCACAGGCCAGCCCCAGACACTGCAGCAAAGTCACCAAACCCGTTAACTGCAGCGGCAGTTGCCATAGGACAACATGAACGCAAATGTTGATTTAATACAAGCTTATAACATCCCCTTTAGTTAATTATTTCATGTAGAGTTGAGGTTAGTGAGCTGTGGTATTTATGTTGTATTTCTCCCCCGCCGAAGGTCAGGACCAGGACAGGACTCTTACATTTTTTTGACCCCTAATGGAGTCACACATTTTTTTCATTAACCTCATGTGCTCTGTATCGTGTCAACAAGCAGGATTGTTCCTGAGCCCAGGAGAGATTAAACTACAACAAAGTGAAATGAGGATTATCAGTGAAATCCTCACCCAACCATGGTAGGGCCAGCTGGGATTTCAGAAGTGCTACTGAAGCTCCTCATGGAGCTGCTACAGTCCTGAGTCCTACACTGAGATAACCTGGTGGAAAAGATACCAACTCAAGTAAAACTCCCATTCCAAGAAGTTGGGATGCTGCATAAAATAGAAATAAAACACAATGTAATGATTTGCATATCTCATAAACCAAAATTTTATTTGCAAAATTACACAGAAAACATATAAAATGTTGAAAGTGAAACATTTTACTATTTCAGGAGAAATACTAGCTCATCCTGAATTTGATGGCAGGAACATGTCTCAAAAAAGTTGGGACAAGGGCAACAAAAGCAAGTGGCACTAAAAAGAAACAGCTGGAGAAACAGTTGAAGCTAATTAAGTTAATTGGCAACAGGTCAGTAATATGTATAAAAAGAGCACCTTAGAGAGGCAGAGGCTATAAGAAGTAAAGATGGACAGAGGTCTAGCAATCTGCAAAAAACTGTGCTTACAAATTGTGGAGCAATTCCAGAATAATGTTCCTTAATGTAAAATGGCAAAGACTTTGAATATTCCATCATATACAGTACATAATATTGTTTTTAAAAAAAAGTCTGAGGCATCTCTGTGTGAAAGGAACACTGCCAAAAAACAATATTGGATGCTGGTGATCTTTGGGCCTTTAGGAGGCACTGCATTGAATACAAACTTGATTCTGTCATGGAAATCAGTGCATGGGCTCAGGAACACTTCCAGAAATCACTGTCTGTGAACACAGTTCACTGTGCCATCTACAAATGCAGGTTAAAGCTCTATCATGCAAAGAAGAAGCCATATGTGAACATGATGCAGAAACGCCGCTGTCTTCTCTGGGCCAAAGCTTGAAAAATGGACTGAGGCAAAGTGGAAAACTGCTCTGTGGTCAGGTGAAAGGAAATTTGAAATTCTTTTTGAAAATGAATGAATGCTGTTTCTTCTGTATTAAAGAGGAGAAGGACCATCCAGTTTGATATCAGTGCTCAGTTCAAAAGCCTGGATCTCTGATGGTATGGGGGTGCATTAGTGCCTATGATACTGGCAGCTTGCACATCTGGAGAGGCACCATCAATGCTGAAAGGTGTATACAGGTTTCAGAGCAACATATTCTTTGCTGCAGATGACATCTTTTTCCATGAGGGCCTTGCATATTTCAATTTCAGCAAGACAATGCTAAATCGCATACTGCAGCTATTACAACAGAATGGCTTTGTAATAGAACAGTCCAGGTGCTGGACTGACCTGCCTGCAGTCCAGACCTTTCACCAACTCAAAATAATTGGTGCATCATGAAATGCAAAACATTACATAGAAGACTCATGACTCTTAAGCAACTGGAATCCCATATCAGACAAGAATGGGACAACATTCCCTTCCCAAAGGTCCAGCAGCTGGTTTCCTCAGTTCCCAGTCATTTAAAGACTGAAGGGATGCTACAGAGTGGAAAACATGGCCCTGTCCCAGAGACTTGTTGCTGCCATCAAATTTAAGATGAGCAAGCATTTTTCATGAAATAGTAAATCAGAATCAGATAGCTCACTTTCAACATTTGATATGTTTTCTGTGTTCTTTTGTGAATAAAATGATTTATTTGATTTTCAAATCATTGCATTGTGTTCTCGTTTATATTTTACACAAAACCCCAACCCTTTTTGGAACTGGGATTGCATTTGTATCATAAAAGGAGTACAGAGTGAGTATTAAAACAGATAAACCACTTGAGTATGAAGGACATGTTTTATCTGCCACAAGGAAATAAAATAAGCACAATAAAGTTCGCAGGCTAACACTAATAAAGGTTTTTTTTTTTTCATCTGCAGGAGCAAAGAGGAGAAGAAAGCCACTGCAGCAGGCAGGGAACTCAGGAGAACTTTAACAGCCCATTACATTCCCCTTTAAAGTATCATCAGCATGAGTTATTACGCTGTGTCTGCATCGCGAACACGGGGTGGCAGCGAACAACGAACAGTCGTTAAATCCCAGCCGCCCGCGGGCTCCGTCCGCGGCTCTGCCAGGTAACCGCTTACCTCGACGTGGA
>VUQH01013209.1:2130-38199 GCA_015106775.1 Etroplus canarensis
CTGAGACCACGGTTCTCAGTTGGAAAAGGGTGGAGCGCCCACTCCGGGTCAGGGAGAAGACGTTGCCACAAGCAGAAGAGGTTAATTATCATGGGATCTTTTTCATTAGTGACGGGAGATTGAAAGTGGATAGGTGTAGCATTGGCAGTGATGCTAAAGCTATACTGGTCTGTTGTGGTGAAGAAAGATCTGAACATGAACATAAAAAGGTCAATTTACTGGTTGCTCTACATTTCTACCCTAACCTATGGCCACAAGCTCTGGATAATAATGGAAAGAATCAGATAAAAGTGGCAGAAATGAGTTTCCTCTTAAGGGTGTCTGGGCTGTCCCTCAGAGATGGAGTGAGCAGTTTGGTCATTCAGGAGAGACTCAGAGTAGAGACATTACTCCTCCACATTGAAAGGAGCCAGCTGAGGTGGTTCAGGCATTAACCAGGATGCCGCTTAGACTACATTAACACTGCAGGCAAAAGTGGCCCAAATCTGATTATTTTTTTTATATATATGTGACTCATATGTGACTCATGTCTGATTGTTTTATGACAGTCTGAACAGTACAAATCCATTTTTTTTCAAATCAGATTCAGGTCACTTGAATATGTGCACCTAAATTGGATACATATCTGATGTTTTTCAAAGTAACCTCAGTCTGAACAACCATCTTCTTCTTCTTCTTCTTTCGGGGGTTGCCACAGCGGATCATCTGGTTATGAATCCGCATATTTGATTTGGCAATTTTTTTACGCCGGATGCCCTTCCTGACACAACCCTCACCATTTACCTGGGCTTGGGACCGGCACTAGGAGTACACTGGCTTATGGGCCCCTGTGGCTGGTTTGGGCCCCTGTGGCTGGTCTCAGCAACCATGTTGTTTTCATTATTATGTCATTAAAGTGATACAGACGTCATAATTCTGCGCTGGAGGAGGTGAGATGCAGCAAGATCAAATGTAAACATTGGACAAAACAAGCATGGCAGACACCATTGATGGAGCTAGTCAGTGGAAAGAAAGTGACGTTTCACTCACACGCTGACATGTGTAGCATCCACATTTACTTCCGTAACCACAGTGTAGACTTTTACACCGGAGTCTGATGGTGGTTGCTTTTAAATTATAATGTGAACAACCACGAAAAATAATCAGCTGTCAGCAAAAAATTGTAAGTGAGCATAAAGACCTGCAGTGTGAACGTAGCCTTAGGTCAGGTGTTTCTGGCTGTCCTGAGAAGCCCTGGGGCAGACCCATCAGCATATATGCTCTTGGTGGATTAAATTAGCAAATCATTAATGGGGAATTGTATTGTTGTATGTCACTTTAACCTGCCTACAGTTACTGCACATCTGCAAGCTGTTTTGTAACACAAATTTTACTCCAGCTCCTCCTTTTCATGCTGTGTCTGACCTAATTTATATTTTATCTGTTGTCACTGATGCCTGCTGTGTTCCATATGGAGGGCCTCCCCACCCAGGTTTCTATGTATGCATGGGAGGTGCAGGGAGGTCCCAGAACAGAACTTTACCACTAAATATAAATCACTGCAAATTCAAGAAAAATAATCTACACTCCTTGTAATGCTTAATTTATAAGGCAAGTTGGAGGAAAGGATAGAGGAAGAGGAGAACAGAGAGGGAGGAAGGAGATCCTTAACCTCTTATTAGTTTGATTTTCAAATGGACAGGAGGTAAACATGAAAGCTTTGATTCTTTGTATTATAAGATTAGTGTTATTAAAGGGAGACGGGCAGAAAGAGAGGACTGAGGGAAGAATAAAAAAGTGACCTTTGAAGAACAAGGTAAGGAGAGAGAGAGGAAGCATGCTGAGGAGAGTGAAACGAAAGAAAAAGGTTTGTGTGTGAGCGAGAGGGAGGGAGGAAGGGCTGGGATGGAGTGACCCGGCAAAAACAGATTAGTCGGCCATGAAGAGGATTACCAGCAATGATAGTCCCTCAGAGAGCAGTCAGTCCCAGCCAATGCAAACACACACACACACACACAGACACACATCAAAGTGATCAGCATCAGTTCAACCTGTCTGGCTAAAGCAAACACACACATAACTGTCAGAATACACAAAGTAAAGCTACAACAGTGCTAAATCACGATGCATTCCAGTATCTCCCTTTAATTCCACTACAACAATCCAAAAGCCTGAATTCCTGTATAAAAATGGGTTTACATAACTGCTTGGTATAGGTTTAAACAACTGAACTAGTGGGCTCATGTCAAATCTTTTGCGAGCTACCAGCCATGTTACTGTTTACAATGGCAGGATGCTTTGAACAAATTCCTCCAGTTTTGTTTTTGTTAACATTAACTTTCAGAACTCCCAGTCATAATACAAAGTACATTTTCTTAAAGGGGGGTGGGTGGGGGTGTAAAAAGGACTAAACCAAAGTCAGTGTAATACCTACAGTTGATGGCAGTGGGTGCGCCCCAGTTTGGAAGAAGCAAATAGAAGCAAATAAGACTAATAGCAAAACTTAGTTGTCAGAATTTCTTAACTCTGTCTTCCTGTTAGACCAGTGGTTTTCAAACTTTTTAGGCTTGCCCCAAATTCAAAAGCTGAAAAAAGTTAATGCCCTGTACCACACAAAAATACACATCCCACACCCCAGAATTTTATCAGTCGCTAATGATAAAGATAAGATAAGATAATCCTTTATTGTCCCACAGCAGGGAAATTTGCATTGGTTGCAGCAGCATATAGTCACTCAGATATACAAGTATGAAAAATATCTAATATATATACAATATATACTCTATATGTACAGTACAGTATACAATTAAATAAAGGCAGGAAAACAAAAACTAACTACTCTTTAGACATATTTACACTGTGGATGTAAGGAGAGAAGAAGGATCCTTATTGATTTTGTATTAAATCAAGGCACACAGTATAGGCACAACTGCAGAAAATGTTTGCTTTTTTTGTTTTCATATAAAAACACATATCTATTCACCTTAGTTTTACCTCATATTTTTCACCTGTTATCCAGCCAGTGGGGCCTGCCCCAAAAGTTAACCACTGCCTTAGACAGCCCTTTCATCATGGGACAACAACAAAATGCATCAGTAAAGAGTATTATCTAATCCTTTATCTACCTGAAAAACTTCTCCTTCTTTCAGCTGCTACCTTTAGGGGTCACCACAGCGGATCGTTTATGAATCCGCATATTTGATTTGGCAAAGTTTTTACGCTGGATGCCCTTCCTGACGCAACCCTCACCATTTACCTGGGCTTGGGACCGGCACTAGGAGTACACTGGCTTGTGGGCCCCTGTGGCTGGTTTTTTTTATAGTAAAATTCACTATTTCCAGTAAATAAGAAATAGTTGTCAAGTGTGTGAAGGGACTAAAATGAAAAGAGGGAGATTTCGTAAGGAAGCTTTATTTGTGTACTACCATGGAATAATGGCATGGTTATCAGCATCTGTACCACACAGGCACTGTTGAAAAAAGCTTTCTAATCTCTGTGCTTGATGGCACCACTGCCTTCCGGAGTAGCATTATGTATAGTAGCAGATGAATGACAGGTGCACTCTTCTACCCTAATGCACTCATTGCTTTGGCTATAGAGTATTATTGTGGTTTGCTTTTAACACAAACTACACAAATATATTTGACTTATGCAGTGAGAAAATTCTCTCCCATGAACAAAAAATATGTTGTTTATAATTTAACTGTAAACGTCACTGTTGAAGTTAATAATTAAATAGTATTAACTTACATGGCTGACGATGTGAGAGAAGGGAAATAATACCCCCAAGATCTAGTCATCTCCGAGTATCTGAGTGTGAAGATGGCTGGTTGACGCTTTTAGATAGTTTAGTGTTTTAGTGAGATGTATATTCTGTCAGATCTCACCATGTATTGGTACATTTCTAGTCTGAATGGGTCTCATGGTGCAAGAGTCTGAATTTTATCTCTAGTTTATTGACTCTAAGCAAACCTCCTCCTGGCAGGTTTTGCATCTTCTCATGAAAGATTCACAGACTGACAAGAAGAAAATTTTTTCCAAGCTCCATTCCTATATTTTATCCCAGTGGTCTCCAAGCAGAGCTGGCTAATTATAAGCTCACTGAATTCATTTTGAATGAATGAAATGAGCCAGGTTTCATAGCTGGACTGATAATTGGATTGATCAGGCTCTCAGGAGCAAAATCTCCATCATCTAATTTGGTACTGCTGATAAAAATATTGAAGTCCATAAAGTTCATATACATCATTGTGCCCATTTTTGTGTTTTCAGTATCACTACCTGATTGTTAAAGTTTTAAAAACCATAAATAAATATAGATCATGGTTCCTGGAAAGCTGTACACTGCTACTAAGACAGCCATGAACAAGGTTAATTTTTTCTCTTTTGCTCCCAGCTGCCATTTTAATATATCCTTTTTTTTCTTATGGGCCTTTATCAAATGCATCTCTGTCATATATGCCATGAAAAATGTCTTGGTAAAGGTCTTGCACCAAAATGTTGACAGATAATAAAACATATACAACCACCTGTCATGCACATCTTTTTCACCCACTCTCTTCTTTGTGTGTGAGAGGCTTCTCAAGATGAGTGGTTTTTTAATTGACAGCTGCTTCACTAACTGGTTACCTTCACTGACAGATGAGAAAGTTTTTACACTAATAGCCATTGGACACCTGCACTTCTTGTCATTTTTCCTTGAGGTTTGTTGACACTGTGTGCAGAGACAGCGGTTGTGATGCAGGAGTGCTGTCAGTCTGATGTCTTATATTCTTACTGTCACCCATTTTTTTCTGCCATTTATAAATAGATGCTGAAGTCATGTGATGTTGCTTTTGTTATTAGAATACATTTTTTAACATGTGTACCTCGAAAAACATGTTATTGTTTTTAGTTGTTTACAAATAACAGAACTGTAGAGACTATTGCTTCTCCTCTTGCTGGCTTTTTCTTGTTTGAGCTTATCTTAGACTTGAATTTTCCTCTTTCCACCTTCTCTAGCTAGGTGCTGCTCTGTTGGCATTGATTACCTCTGACCTGAGGTCTCCACTGTGCGTGCACTGTGTGTGTTTATGTGTTTCTTCTTCTCTAGCCCTGCTGCATGCTGAGAAGGCAGATATCTCTAGAGGCCCTGTAATAGAGCGGATACTATTGCCTGCCTCACATTGCCACAGGGGGTGGAGGTAGTGTTGGATGGTAGGGAGGACTGGAGAATAAGCAATAGGGGATAGGGCAAAGGATGAGAATATCTGATGTTTACTTGCAAAAATATGCATGAAATCCCATCTGTTTGATAAGCCCATTCACTCCACAGTTCACACCCCATATCCTAGCTTGAACTAATTAAATTGTGTCTCTGCAGGAAATATTCTTCACAATGTCCTGTCCTTGTGCTGGTCTGCGTCAGTGTTAGGTTTCCTGAAATCATTTGGTGTAAACCTCTCACCTATGACCTTCAAGTAACAAGTGAATGAAGACTGCTGCAGTGAGACTTCTTTGCATGGTGGTAGGCCTCACTCTCCAAGGCAGGGTGAACAGTTCAGCCATCCAGGAGAATCTCGTAGTATGGACACTGCTTCTTCATATCAGAAGGAATGTGTTAAGGTGGTCTGGGCACCAGATTAGATTACTCCTAGGTGCCTCTCACTGATGGTCTAGCTAGGCCTGGATGAGACCCCAATGTTGGCCTAGGACCTGGGAGGGAGATGACATCCCCTAGCTGGACTGGGAGTGCCTGAGCTGGAAGTAACTGAAGGGAACAGGGACTTTTGGCTTTTCTACTTTCCCTATTGCCATAAGAAGATGTATAGCTCCATGATTTAAGATGTCCACTCTTCATCTACCAAAATGGTAGATAATAGAAATATGTTTGTGGAGTACCAGCACAGAAAAACATGTTTTGTGTATTCTGTAATTTTAGTGAATCATTCCCTTAACAGAATGTTTTTTTAAGAAACAGCCCAAAATGTTGGTCAGTAGTTCTCAGGATAATACAGATTTTACTCTTGAATATTTGTTCTCTAATTTTCAGTACTGTGATCCCAGCAAAAAATTCTCTGTCTCCATTGCACTGGGTAGTGGCAGAAATCTAGTCAGATATCTCAGTGTCTAACAAAAGCTTACAGTTAAGTGAGTGAATGGTATGTTGTTAAGACCAAAAGTAGGAGGAGTTGGTTAATGAAGTCAGAGAGATGTTCACTTTTGACCACTTTCTTTTTGGGATATCACGTTACCAGAAATTTAATAGGTGGTACCAATACTAATAAAATGACATGATTTTCAATATCAAATTTGTTGAAAATAATTTTTAAAATCCCATGTACTTAAACATATATTCCTTTATTAAAAATATCTGAACATTGCAAAAATGCTTTTTCTGTGAATAAAATCAAAAGCAGGACAGAACAGAATACAATGCTATAATTTACAAGGTAGTAGTGCAACAATATGTGTAGATGTTGCAATGATTCCTATGAATGGTATCATTTTTCATAAATTTTGGAACTTTTTCTTTGCCATTTCAAGATTTTTGAAAGGAACACCAACATATCAATGTTGTTACAAGGTATTAGTTGCATCACGTTAACTTGAGCATTTACACAACATTAGCCATGGCAAACATTTTAGCCACAAGAGAAGTGCCGGCTATTTCAAACTAAAATGGTCAGGTGTATTTCAGGATAAAATAAGGAAGATAATACTTTGAATGTTAATGAGTTAAAACCTTGAATTCTTTGAATAGATCTGGATGTTTGTCTCTTTTAGGTGTGTCACAAAAATTAAAGGTCTGGAAAGTACCATACAATTGTTTGCATAAAATCTTTGTATATCAATTATCACTCACTGGTGATCCGCCTTAAATGCAAAGTACTTTGACGCCTGACTCCAGACTGCCTTTGTCATTGAGGAGCTGGGCGGAGCTATCCCTGCAGCCTCATTAATCACCATCTTCTGCATGTAGTTTTTGTAGCCTTGGCACACACATGGTACATACAATTAACTGTGTACATAAGCTGTATTTGGTCAAAAAAAATTATGATATAATGAAAATTAAAGTATTCCGTTTCTGATTCTGAAAAAACACACACCGTAATGTTTTCAGAACTTTGGTATCAAAAGGTAACATAAGTACCAGTTCTGGTGACATCCCTACTTTCTTTACATTTCAAATTCCCTTTATGTATTGGGAATAAATAACGTAATAGTTTTCAGCCCTGGGTATGGAGGTCTACATGTAGTGAAGAGTAATGGTGCTGCTTGATAATTCTGGTACGAAATTGCTTTTGGGAGGGTAAAGTGGACGATGCTGCATGCTCTCATGAACACACAGCAGGAAATGTGCTGTACATTGTTTACAGTATACACAGTCTGTCGTTTTCAGTAGCCCTCCCTGTCACTCCCATTTGGTTTCTGAATAGAACAACAAGCTCAAAAACACCAGGACTTTAACAGCCCATGCATGTTAGTCAGTACGCTTCAATAGATGCTTTTAAATACAGGCTACCTTCAGCAGAGACACCTACTGTGTCTAATCAAGGGTTTCAGTCCCAGTAAAGCTCACTGTTCCTTGCCTTTTAAATTACTGTAAGACTATCACAGAGGTATTTTGACCTCCCTCTTTTTATTCAAAGCCCCAAGCAGTTGCATATTTATGTCAGAGTGGAAGAAAACAGTGTATCCAACAACAAACCAATTATTTTGGACACATGCTGCCAAATGAGACAGTAAATTGAACTTAAGAGAATGGACGTCAACCAGGGCTAAACAAAAATCATGGCATGATGTGGAACTCAGTGATTTGTTGTATGGGAGTGTGGGACTAGAGCATAAATCATATTTTACAGTAACCTTGACCCAGTCCTGATTCTCTTCTCTTTGTGTCGTTTTTTTCCCCTATACTGTTATAAAAGACTCTCACAACAGACTATGAAGGATATTTTTTAATTTGAGCCCACAATGCCAAAAATGTCTTCCCAGAAAAGGTTATTCCTATCCCTAACTGCTCTCTTTCACATCTCTTCCTATTTGGATCCAGACAGTGCTGAGTCTGCTTAGAGGCAGACAGCTGGAGGGATTACAGTGAGCTAATTATAAGCTATCTATCCATAATTGCAGCGGATTACGCTATTATTCATACACAGCTTAGCTGCTTTAACCGCCATCGCATTGTGTAGCACATATCACTATGCATTATTCATTATTTATAGAACTGAAACTAAATACCACATTTCAGTTTGAGTAGCCTTAAGGGTAAAGAATAACTGCACTCCATTACGCTATTACAGTTCTTTTCTCAGTCTGTAACGCATCATTGATGACTCCATTAGACTCATGCATTGGGGTTATTGTTAGACAGAAATGAGGAAATGGCATTGTCCATTCAGGTAGAAGATCAATCAGTGAAACTAATTCTTGGAGCAGTGCATAATTTGACTTATAGGCTTAAGATAATAAATAGACCATGAAGGAAACCATAAGGGCAGATGCCAGAGTTTCACTGGTCCAAGCAATCCTGTCACCTCCTGTATTCCCTCATTTTCTTTATTGGCTTAATAATAATAATACAAATAAATATGTGTGCATGCATGCATTATCAAATATGAATAAAACTACAATTTTAAATGTAAAGCTGGTAATCTGCTTTCTCCTCTTCATTAATTAGCTCTTGAAAGGCGCTTGCTTCAACACACTGAAAAATTGTTGTGGTTTATTTGGCTAATGGTCGCCAGCTAAGCTGTCAGGTGGTAAAACACCGGTATGTAACATTTGGTGAGGGATGGCAAGAGTTGCCCCTGAGGTTCCAAGTTGTAATTACAAGGTTCTCCTGCACTGGATTCTGTTCAAATGGTGAAGTGCACTGGAACAGAGCTCATCAGTAAAACTTTGTAACTTTAGGATTTTGAAAGATGGCTATAAACAGCAACCAGCATTTCTAATACTTGGTTACACCTAGTTGGTTGGCTCATGAACAAACATTAGCAAACTTCTCTAACACAGCCAAATTTTAAGCACATGGATCATAAGAAATTTTTCTGATTTCACTGAACAACTGTTCTTTATCTGAGATCGGTTCATTCACCAACTTTTAAAGTTGTTAGTCGTTGGGTTTTTCTCAGAAAGTGAAAGAATAACTGACCTGGCTGTGACAGGCTTTAGCTTATTTAACAACCTGACAGGCTTACCTCTGTTCTGCTTTCTTGCATGCCTCTTTTTTATGACTTTGTCCAGTCTGAGCTTGTTACATCAATCCCCTGTTGCAGAGCCTTGTGTCCTCGGTGACCATATTCGACTGAACTCTCAGCATCCTAAGAAACTTTCATTATCCATGAGATCATACTCACTTACCCAAGTTACATAGTCCAGAAAGCATTTGAGGGTTTGACTGGGAATGAAATAGAAGCCACTAATACAAGTCAGTGTGAGATAAAAAATATTTTGAAGCTATTATTTAAAGGAAAATCATTGCGACATATACAACATTGTGAAGTCACATTTGAATATAGTCCAGAATTTTATTATTTACACCAAAACAAGATGTGAGCTTGTGTTTTTTGAGCCATGAGTCTTACAATTTCCACAGAGTTAGAAATGAATAAAATAATTAACAGCTCCATTTCAAATACCCTGTGTAAGGTAATCATAATTGAACAACAATCTAAAAATATATGTAATATAACCACTTGTGTATTCTGCATTTTGTATAATGTATGGTGGGAAATTGATAGTTGGTAACATAACACTGAAGTAGTATTGGCTAAACATAATGGTTCAGAAATGACCAACTACTCTTATTACCACAGGAGGCTGACATCAGTTGACAGAGATATGTCCTTTTCATCGACCTCAGCTGAATTAGAAGCAAAATGAATATTTGTAGAGCATGGTACAAGTGTTTGCATGTCCTTTCATCCAGCTGTATCACTGTGTTGCCAGGATGACAGTATGTTGTTTATCAACCTGGTTGGTTTTTAAAATAATCTATTTAGCAGTATGCTCACTTTGCTCCCTCCTACCTCCTACCCATCAGAGCAGCTGTCTCTGTGCACATGGTGCAGCAAGCCAACCTTAACATTTTCTTTGCACTGCTGCTAAAACCAATTAAATTTACAGCAAAGAAATCACCAGATTCTAAAGCTCAGCCCACCCCACCCTCTTTTTCCCCCTGGTGTGTGTATTCATGTGTGCATCTGTGTTTGTATGCCACCAAGGGCAATGTTAAGAGCTGATCAGGTGGGAATGTGACATACTTTATGCTTGTGTGTGTGCCTGTCTCTTTGGTAATCCATATGGACGCAGCACTAATTAAATCCAGCGGCTCAACCATTCACACCACTGACTGCTTGGCACTGAGCAAAAAAAAATCTGTTGGTTTTCTGTCAGGTAATATGACAAAACCAGCAGGGAGAGTTTATGTGGGTGTGTGTTAATGTCATTGAGAGAGAACAGGGCAGTGTTTCGGGCTACAAAATGATCTTGTTTGCGCACATAGGGAGCAAGCTCGTCTATAGAGAAAGAAATATTAATTCTAGCCTCGTGTTTGTAGATGAAGCAGACAGATTGGCAGCTGATGATGTAGATATTTGTGTAAGAGGCAAGGTTTTGTCAGCGAGGTTAATACCAGAGGTGACATCATGTCATGCAAGGTCTCTCTCACGGAGCCAAGCCTGCTGGAGTAATTGAGACAGACTGGCAGGCTGCTTGTCTCTCTAGAAGTAGTTGCCTCACTCAGCAATTTCCAGGCCTTATCAAATCTAACCAGTATAAATGTTGTCTTCCCTCTCCCCTGACCCCATCACTCCCTAAAGCTTTTTCCAGCCTCTTCCTTTTATACAGTAGAAACTTATTACCAGGGTTATAAGTGAGGTGTTTTGTCCCCAAATTTATTCTCTAAGTGCATCCCTTCTACTTTGCTTCCCAGATTTTTTTTTCTTTTTAAGGAGGAAATGTTTTGATGTTGTGTGCAGATGTTAATGTGTAAAGGCACTACTCTGTTGGGATTTTATGATGTCTTCTTGATGTGTTTTTATGACTAATGTGTTCTTGTTCTTTACACATAGTGTGATATGCTTGATTAGCCTGTGCTGCATGGGAGGGCTAATGTGTTGTTTTACTGGTGTTGTGTTAACAGGATAAAGATTTATGGCGGGGCAGACCAGCATGTGTTCTGTGGTTCACACAACACATAGATAAATAAATGGAAACTGGGTCCATTTGTCACTGTCTTGGCTTGCTTGGGATGTTATGTACCTGTGGAGTGCAGAGCCCAGCAGAGATGTGACAGTTTGTCCCTGTCATTCCCTTATCGGGTCGTCTATCACGCCTGTACCTGTAAGCATGTTCCAGCCCCCTGCCTGCACTGCTACTGATTCACTCCTCCAAGGCAAAGAGCTCTAGCCTTATTTGAATTCCTGCTGCTTGTGCTCATACCTTTTAAGAAAACTTATCACGGGCTACATTTATTGCTGTATGAAGAGCTTCATGGATCAAAACCCAACAGGATCAAGACTCACATTTGCCATTAGGTGGGAATTATTTGCAGTATTTTATCTGTGCACACTCACCATTTTTTTATTATTAAACATTCTGTTAAAAAGTAAAGCACAGTTTTTTAATAAAATAAAACTAGGTTGTCAGAGTGTAGAGATTCATTTTTGACTTGCATTTCATCTTTTTAAAATAATTCTTTAGTCACATGTTATTGATCATGCTCAAAAATTAAAGGGAAAAAGCAGCTTTATAAGCTTTATTTGTGAAATATAATAAGTCTTTGTGTCTCAAACTGCATTGGCTTTGATTAAAAGATATACATTATTTAACCCAGACCATGATTTGCCCTTAACAACGTGCTCTGCCTAAGCGTAACAGTAAACTTTAATCAAGTCTGATTACTTTGTAGACACCTTTAGCAACAGCAATTTGCAAATTTACTACTTTAACATCGATCAGAATTGTAATACCAATGGCATTGTGATTCAAACAAAACATATTTGCTTCAAATTATTTGCATAAAAACATCATTTCTAGGAGACAAGATTGTTTACTAAGCAGAATTATCCTGTTATTTCCTTAGGGACATGAGTTATGGCACAAAATTGGGGGGAAAAGCTTCTCATGCAAAATAAGTGCTGAGTTTATCAGAAGCAACGGCAGTTTTTTGGAACATGGAATAACTGGGTAACTATCATGTTTAATGATAGCTTCTATGGCTACATGAACAAAGGAAAGTTGAACTTAAGCAATTTAAGTAAATGAAGAATGCTGTTTGGGCCATTTTTAGTTAAAGACTTTAACAAAAATTTCTCTCAGGTTAGCACATTAAATTAAAAATATATGTAAAAAAGAAAGTAACATATCAGTTTGAACAGTGTTTTTGAAATGTCAGACACTGCATTATGAAGAGTCTTTTTACTCTTATGTTCAGCCAGCAGTTTTTTTCTAGCCTTTTTTTCATACAGTACATGGAATAGAGAGACATTGAGGCAGAGACAGACATGAAGCCACAGTGCAGTTGTGTGGTTTACTGTGGTATTCTGCAGACATTGGATCCATTAGGAGGGTTTGCGGGGTTGGGGGTTGGAGGTGGGGGTGGAGAATGCACAACAGGGCTGGAAGAGAAAATGAGGAAAGCTCAGGCCTACAAAAAAAAAAAGCACCAAGAAAAATCTAGCCTTGCTGAAAGATTTTACAGCAGGTTTGAAGTAGAAGAAAAGAAGATGGGGAGGAACAAAGCCCTGAGAGATGGTGAGATGGCTTAAAAGAAACAAAAGGAGATGAGAGTAAGCAGGGAGTGAAGTTAGAAGACAGGAAAACACAAGGGGGGAATGAAAAGTGATGAGGGTGTATAGTACATGCAGGAGAAGCCAGCGAGATGAGAGAGGGAGAGCTGGTGGGTGGCTGATTCAGCTTATCTTTGCAATGATGGAGAATTACGGGCACATGGTAGAACTTGTATACAAACGGTAAATGTGGAATGTTTGCAACTTTCAATATTCCATTACAGTAAAGTGTTATTAAAAATATCCAGGTGTAAACTTGCCTCAACCAAAATTGCTAATGACTCATACCACTGACCTCTTTTTGGCCTGCTAATTTGCACACATACAATCAAGTGAATCACCTAATGGTAAAGTGGAATAAGTAAGAGTATTTATTTCAGCAGCGCTTATTCATGGGATACTTCATACTAATCAAAAGGCACACACACTTAGTGCTCTTTCCTGTGGTGTCCAAATGATACCCTCCTTCTCTGTCATCACTGGAGACACCAACCAACAGGAGTGTCACGGTACTGGAGCCTGGAAATGCCTGGAGGCTAGTATCTTCCAACAACACATCTGTCAGTCATATTTAAGTGGAATCAAACATTGACAGATGAATGTTTGTGGCCACAGGGCTGTAGCAGTGTTTGTGAAAGAAGATGACAGGCACTGTATTAGCTGCATTTTCCAAAGTGCTTCATGTAATTACAGATGCTTCTCAAGGATGTAGTTTTCTTACTTTGTTCACTTTTGTATGAGCATTTTCACATGCAAATGTCCACTCTTCCCAATTATGCCTATGACCAGGACATCAAACGGAATGAGCTATCAGAGACGAGGCGGGCGAAGCATCCAATATTAATTTTTTTTCATATAATCACGTTTTTCTCTCCTTTTGCATATAATTTCGAGCCTTCTGCTTTTCCCTCCCCCATACCTATCCATGGACTCCAATCGTCAGAAAGACAAATTACCCAATGGGCTGCTCTTTTAGCTGTGCTTTCTGTACAATAATCAATTTGAGGTTGAGAGAAAGAGAAGGCTAGAAAAACGTGAAATTATTCATCAGGATCTCTCAGTAGCGGGGCTGAAGAGGTGCGGGGGATGGTAGGGGCTATGTTGTCCTCCATGAGAGATAATTAGGGAGAAGACCAGAAAGCAGAATTAAGGGGAGGACCGCAGGCCACAGTGAGAGGGGGAAAAAAAAAGAGACTGAGATTGAGAGTAGTAGTTGCAGAGAGCAGTTTGTTGGGATATTTGGAAATCTTGAGATGGTGTTTAGCTTGTCGTCCCAGCAACAGATAGAAACACAAGACATAATGGAGGATAGGCAGCTGTGACTAGTGATGAGTGAAGGGGAACTGCAAAGGTTTGAGAGCTTTGAGGGGCACATGACTTTGAGTTAGCTTCAGTTAAACGATTCAGAAGAAGAGGATACTGCAAGCAGAGGAAAAATGAGCCAGGCTCTGTCTTGTGACAAGTGTTTATTCAGAGTCCTCTTGTTTCCCACCAATTAAGGGGCTGGGGACTGCTTCAGCACAATCTTCCTGGTCATCTTTCCTCCTGTGCTCCATCTGCAATTTTGAATGTTTTAAACATCTCACCATGGATGTTTACATACGTGTTTTTACCTTCAAGTCTTCCTATCTGGCTTTTTGACATATATACTTAACATATAAATGTATAGTTACTTATCACTTTCATGTGTTTAGTTATCCTTTATGTGTTTATCTTGTGTTAATTACTTGTATTATCTAGAAACCTACATTTGCTCTGTTCTTATCTATACCCTTCCCTCTGCTGCTGCAATGACCCAATTTCCCAAGAGGGATCATTAAAGTTTCATCTTTCACCCCTCATTCATTTCTCTTCCCATTCATTCCTCTCTGGCGCATTTTGGTCCAAACCAAACAAGCTTGCCGTAATACCCGATTTCTGTTCCTATCCCTACTCTAAATCACTGGTATTTAATTTTGCCTTGACTTGAAGGGCTTGTACGTGCCAAAGACTACTGATCCTAGGCTGTTAACAGGGAATATATTGCATTTGTGTATTAATTTATGTTATTATGTGACCAGCTGTTTAATTTCCAATAACCCTCTCAAGTCCATGGTAATAAGGAGTTAAGACATATATGATAGGGTAATGCTTTTATGATTTTTCTGTGGAAATCTTTCTTAGAGTGTAGTAAATGATTATGATTTTTTATTTTAAAAATGGAGGAAAAAAGAGAGAAAAATGCTTGTAAAGCATGACTGATGCATTGATGCCTGCCAGAACACCCTATTTATCAATACTGAACACCTGATAAAATGCACTGAATGATCTAAAATCAGCCTGCCCCCCCCATTTTGCATTTTTTCTGCAGTTATGCTTCAGTTATGTGGAAATTATCTACGGTGTGGTGTCAAAAATCAGCTTCTTCTCCTGTCTTGGAGTCATGTAATTCTACTACCTGTTCCTGCAATGTCAGCATCTTTGCAAGTCCTTAAACTGTAATTTTTCCCGGTTGAATGAAAGCACAGGCATATTTTGTGGTGTATGTCAGTGCAGAATGTATATCTGTCAATCAGCATAATATGCCTTAGAATATAATGCTGTGGCCTCAAATAATTGCGTGAAGCCAACCTGTGAGTTGTGATTCTGTCTGGTATCTTTACCTGATTTACACTGTGCTTTTCTTTTTTTTTTTTTCTGGCATACCAGATTGTGTTACACATTTGCCTATAGTCTGTTTCTCTCCTGGGCCTTGAGTTGTCTCTCAGATTGATGATGAGGGAAAGACTAGGGCACCTCGGGGTACATTAAGATGCAGAGCATAGCTGTAACTATGAGTGTGTGTATTGTGTGTGATTTGTATGGTTGTGTGTGTGTGTTTTAACACATAACCATGGCATATGTTGGCACCTGCCTCACCATAAAGCAAACACTGACTACGAAGTTGTCTTATTCAGTGCTACGTTCACTGTACCTCTTTGTTTCTTTGTGTCTATTGCTGCTCCCATGCTTCTATGTCTTTGTCTCGCTCACTTTTCTCTTTGTTACAATGCATTGCCCTCCCCACTACCAAATGTTCCTGTTCCTCCTCCTCCTCTCTTTGTGACCTGGGTGAGCTCCTCCCTTGGAGCTTCTCTCCTGGGTTTTGCACTTTATTATTTCTATCCACTGCCCACTTTGTCTTCTTTCACAAACAAAGGGCAGGTAGAAATTAGGCTAGATACTTATTTAAACAAGAAGTAACCCACTAAGGGTGAGATTTATGCTTTGTCTGCAGGGTTTAATTGCACATACCCTAAAGTTTGCCCCTCTTTGCTTTTTATGTACAGTTCATGAAGGGTGCTTATTTAGAAATCAAACTAGCCCGAGGATATTTTCCACACACCACTTTAAGGTCATTCTGGTCAAACAAAGGTTTCTACAGGCCAGTATATTGGAATACATCTGTCTCAAGGTCTAACTACTGTCTGCTATCCAATTCTTTTGTTTTGTCAAACAAAGCCAGTAGTCTTTCTCACCAATCTTTCCCCTTTAGGGGGGTTCATTGGCCCTATTAGTGGAAAAATCTACAAATGTGTTTTTGTGTCCGCAAAAAATTAATTGACATACTCGCACATGTACTTATGCGTACGCCTCCCTCCGCTTACTGCATTTTATCTACTCGTTAATGTTCCCAATTACTCTGTCAAACATTGCCAACGTTTTGCTGCATGGCACGCTTATTGAAATGGTAATGCAACCATCTCAAAGTGAAAGTCTTTCATTCACTGACTTCTAAGTGGATTTATTCATGACAATTTACTGTTCTCAGGCAGGATTACACTAATGAGAGGGTTAAAGGGTAGTGTGTGTGTGCATGCGTGTGGCTTTTCTGCTTTCATGTGAGGGACTCTTGCCCTGGAGAGAGAGGGCCACATTTCTGCTGCCACCAGTTCTCTCCATTATTCAGAAGAAGAGGGCTTGATTGGGTTTTGTACCATTCCCATTCTCACTGGCACGCACTTCCTGCTATCTAAAGGATTCAGGTGTCTGCCATTACTGTCACAATTAACAGTGAATGGTAACACTTTTTTCTGCTTTATGGCGCTAACCAGTATGTATCCTGACTGTCTCAATACAGTCTTCAGTAATTTACTTTGCATATGGAATACGGTTAAAACGTAATAAAGCAATACTTGTGTGACATGGGACCATATTGTAAGCCATCCTTTGGCAGCAGGTCAAGTTCTAATGGGGAGATGTTAGTACAGATTTCAATAACAAGGTCATTATGCGTTGCGTTCAACAGTCCCTGAGTTTTATCTGTACTCTACAGCTATTTCAGCCTGTTACTGTCATCACCCTGTCATACACATCTCTGTCTCCTTGCCTGTCACTCATTAGTGTCATCACTTGTTTATGCTTTTGCCTTCTGTTATTATTCATCTGGAAAAAATTACAGTTTTGAGAATAATTAAATGACAATTTTTGTGGTACTGGGTACTATGGTCACATTATTCAGTTTCATATTTTATTTAACTTATGACAACTTCTTAAGCACAGTAAGTGGATATATGGATTTATGCCACTGGGTCTAAAACCTCCTGGTGTGCAAAGTGGGTGCTGCTTACAAAATAAGGAGTGAAACATGCAGACACCACCCACGCACATTTTATTTGGACTTTTAAGAGCTGAATTAAACAAGGCTTGCTTCACTAGAAACCTGAAGGAGTGCTCTGTCCTTGCAAATATAAGACTGCATGAAACTGATGGCAGCCTGATAACTTTAGCAGATTGTATTTCATTAAAATGTTTCATAGAATGCTGTATTTTTACAATTATTGCATGCCCTGAGGTAGAAAACAGGTCAGAGCATTCATTTGCACTTATTAAATTGACCAAACTGGGTCTAATCTGTTCTCTGCTGATTTATTTTGTCCAATAAAATCTTGATTTAATTAAATAGCACACCTTGGCAAATTTAATTAAAAATACTTCAAAGGTAATTAGCTTGTTTAATAATTCTGTGTATTCAGTAGATGCAGGAGGAAATAGTATAATGCAAATAATATTAATTTAAAGGGAACTCTGTAGAATTAAATTTTTCTTTTTAGGTAATGGCACCATATTTACCAAGTAGATAACCTTTAGGTTTACACGTTCTAGTGATATTCCTCTTTCGTTTGAAGACAGCAATTTCCCATGTAGCTTAGATACTGGTCATTTTTGAAGGACTGTAACACAGATTTTATGCCTAATCAACCTGTTGTAGCAGCTGCTGAATATATATATACACACAGAGTGAGAGAGAGAGAGAGAGAGAGAGAGAGAGAGAGAAGACACAACTGAATGTATACATGTTACTCAGGCAAGTTGAGGGAAAAGTAATGCTTCACATACTGTAGGGGTAACATGATTTTCTGAAGAGCTCCCTGATCAAAAATATACTTACTAAGAAATTACACTGTGTGCACAATTATTAGGCAAGTTGCATTTTTGAGCATTAGTTTTATTATTTAACAAAAACAGTGCTCTTGGTCAATCCAAAATGTTAATAAACCTTAAACCTGAATATTTAAGGAAGTGAAAGTGAGGTTTTGGCTTTTGTATGAGAATATCTTTGTGTGCAGAATTATTATGCAATCACTGCATGAAAAGAGAAACTGGCAGTAGGTTTTTGAGTGGAGTTTGAATCCATCTTCAACCCTGAAAAGGTCCAACAAGCTCATTACTTTCCCTCCTGGGATTAATAAAGTATTCTGATTCTGGTCTTTAATAATTCCAGCCCATACCATTATCCCAACTCCACCTTACTGGCGTCTGAGTCAGAGTGGAGCTCTGTGCCCACTGCTGATCCAGCCACATTCCCATTCATCTGGTCCATTAAGAGTCACTCTTATCTGTCTTCAGATTTTTCTTGGCCTCAGTCCTCGCATTTCAACTTATACGTCTCGTTCAGTGGTGGTCAGGTTTCAGCCTTTCTTACCTTGGCCATGTCTCTGAGCATTGAACACCTAGTACTTCTGGACAATCCAGGTAGGTTACAGTTCTGGAATATGACAGCACTGGCGGATGATGGGTTCCTGGTAGCTTCACGTTTGATTCTTCTCAAATCTTTGGCAGTTAATTTTTCGTCTTTTTCTCTCAACGTGTTTCTTGTGACCCTTTTAGGTATTGGCAACAAAATATTTGATGGTTCTGTGGTCATGTCCTAATGGCTCGGCGATTTCAAGAGTGCTACATCCCTCTGAAAATTTTTCTTTATAGTTCTTATTTTTATAGTCTGTTAGATCTCTTTTCTGGCCTATTTTGCCTGAGGAAAAGAAGCTGCCTAATAATTGTGCACACCTGATATAGGGTGTTGATCTCCTAAGGCCACACCCTCAATCATTACAGAAAAGCACATCACCTCATATGCTTAAATCCAATAGGCATTCAAGTTTATAATCACTTGCCTAATTGTGCATGCTGTGTAGAGGTACATGACTTACTATTACTGTTAGTTGTTGTATGTGAGTTACAGTTTAAATATGTTAAATATTTAAGTTTGCAACACCAACATCTACATCACAGAGTTTGGTGCAACCACAGATGAGGCCATAATCCCATTATAATTCAGCCTCAAACATTTTCTTCGAGAGAGAAGGATGCCATAAATTGGTTAAGTAGTTTACTGGATAGATATTACAAAACTCACCAAATCCTAAATTTGAAATGTCATTTACTGCGATTAAGACTATTACAATGCAAGTGAGCACTATACATGTATAGAACTTGTATAAAAACTTGACTTTAACCTTTTGCTGAGGTCATGAGAAACATGTCCAGTGTACAGATGGAAATATAATTTGAAGAGTTAAATCCAACAAACATTGTGACAAACATGGACCTGTATACCTGTACAGCTGGTGTTTTACAAAGGATATGTGCCACAAGACAACTTATTCCAGAAATCAGCTATGGAAAAAGTTTAAGTGATGGAAGTGGAGGAACAATTAAGTGCCTTGCAGTCAGAACCAGTCTGCTAGAAACCAGCAGCAATCACATCCTGACTCCACAGCATTTCTTTGAATGGTCTAAGTCTCATATCTGGAATCACTCAGTTCTATTTTTTAGCTAGAAATGTTGATGCCAACAGGGCAAGGCTGACAGAACATTTTAAATCCAACAAGAAAGTCCCAGCAAGCCACAGCCACCACAGCTTTGATCCAGTCAATCAAGTCAAGCTGAAAATGTTGCCTGGAAAAGAAAAAAAAATCACTGTCCACACTTTATTACTGTGATAATACCAGCAGTGCTATAAGGTATCACTACTCAATATTTGCCAGCTGTCTATGATAATGCATTGCAACCTGTAATAATTCTAAATATTGTGATCAAAGATATTCTAGCTCATTAACTTAAGAAATTATGAGGGTTCAAAAAATGCAAAAAAAATCCAAAAAAGTGTCAACTTTCATCCCATGTACTTTGACATATAATTGGGTAATTTTATATAATATAAAAGGACACAAGCCCCTCTCACCATGGAGGTGAGAGAGGTGAGAGGAGGTCAGGAAGGGCATCCAGCATAAAACCTCTGCCAAATTACCAATGCGGATTAATCCGCTATGGTGACCCCTTGGTGGAGAATACAAGGGAGCAGCCAAAAGGTACATAAAAGCAATGTATGTGTACAGCCTCATTAAATATGCTAAGATTATTGTACAAAAATTCTGGTGGTTCTGAGGGGTCAGGTAAGAACATTCCTTGCATTTGACTGATTTCATGTGAAATGCCATCTTTTTTCAAATCTGTGCATTATTTGACGTGGCCCCTTTAGTATTTACTTTGTGTAATAATTATCCACAATACCGTGCCACTGGGCTTCTGCATAGAAATTTCCAGGAAACCAAAATTTTATTTGCTATTTGCCTAATTATAGTTTAAGTATGCTAATTGGTCACACCTTTAAAACTGCTGGTGTGAAGGTGAATAACATTTGAAATCTCGTTACAATGCAGTATTTTACCAGGAAACCCAATCCTGGCATTCATGTGGATGTTCTTTTGAAGCCAAAACATCTCTATCGTCCCCCTTCTGTCTGGTTGCAGTATAAATCCTAAGTCCTGCGCCCTCCATGTTGATGGATGGGATGAGGTCAAATTAAAATGAAAAAGTTCTCCTCAGATAATTTTTTCCCAAAGATGGCTTGTGCCATTTTAAATAGTTCTTATCCTGCTGGTTTGGGTTCAAAAGGTTGACTTTCTCATAAGTTTGGTTTAAATGACTAATTTAATGTTCTAAAACTGGGGTGTAACCTGATGACTGGCAGCTCTGACTGCCAGTCTGACAGATGTGTGACGTGTTCTACATCACCTCCCAGAGCGTGTGTGGGCAGGAGTTCGATACGGCAACTCTACCCCAAATCACTACTGAGCAATTTTGTCAGTTTTTGACGTTTAACATTCATTGGTCCCACTGTCCTGCTGAGGGTGGGGCACACTGGCCCCACTCCACAACAAAAGCTGTCCCTGAATTGCTTGAGGACAAAGATTTACAATGTTTTTCACTTAAACTGTTCTGATTCACGGAAACTTGATCCATGGACCACCCATGAGCAACCTATGTGATCCAGAAGATCTAGTTCTAATGTCCTGCTGCCTGGCATCATAAGTCACCCCTATAAGTGCATAGTCCATTCCCCAGTGAGTCAGAATTGCTCTGGTATCACGAGAGGGACCTAAAAAAAATATTTGAATGCAGTTTTCATGTTTTGGCTGATTGGTACACTGCAGGTGTGTCCATGGATATAGGAAAATATTGTGTATATCCATCCATCCATCTTAATATGTTTCCCATGACCAAAATGGATGCGCCTGTTCTTCTTAACACTTTTTTCTTCTAGAACCAAATAAATCTAACACTTTGCTAAACCTATTAAGGCTGTTCAACCTCTGTTTCACCCAGCTCTTCTGCCACTTCACTAATTCTCCTAATCTGCTTCATGCTCGTCTGTCTTTTCATATCTGCCCTCTCCTTATTCTCACTGCAATGCTTTACCTCTTACAGAGAGATAGGACGAGTGAAGGAGATTAAAATAGAGGTCATGCAATCCTTTTAGCTGGTTTTAATATCTCCTCCTTGAATGATATGTTCTGCACGTACATCAACAGGATTAAAGTGTCAGAACTTCCAAGAACTGATGAAGCAGTGCATCTATCCCCGTACACACATCTTCATGGCACCGCGGTACACAAAGCTCCTGTCAGAATGTAGTGCTGCTTAATAGATGATATGCTTGTTCACTCCACACATACAATTATTACTCTATCGTTTCAATTATTGTCTTTTTCAACGTATGTGTTAGTGTTTAAAGAAGAGAAAAACTTGAGGTGGTCAAAAACATGTCTTAAAAAAGGTGTATATGAAGCTAACGTCATGCCACTTTAGAATTTACAGAGGCATAAAGGGACTGTTCTCTGAATCTTAAAGATAAAGAGAACAAGCCAAAGTATTAAAAGACCCAACAAATATTATTATAAGGAGCTTTATCTTAGTAAGGGAGCCACAACGTTGAGTTAATTGGCTCGCCAAACATAAGATAGATTTATGACCCTGCATGCAAAAAAGAAAAAAAAGGTTTGCCCTGGGACACTTTTGAATAATGATTTCATTGCAGAAAATGAAATTCAAATTGGAGAGCTTATGGAGGACTGGCAAGGAATTTTTGTTTCGTTTATGAGCAGTGTGCACTGTCTTCTGGATGCTAGCATTTAGTTTACAAACCTCATGTGGCCTAGTTATGAGACTGACCTCATGTATGTATTCTAATTTGTGTGTGTGGGCCTTTCATTTTTTATTGGATTTGCTTGGTTACAGTTCACATTATGTTATTGGCTCTGGTAGGTGGTTGCAAAGGGGTACAGTGCCCACTGGACCTCCTATGCAAGTGTATGTTAGTATACCATACCTTTTTTTTTGTATCTTCTTTTTTTGGTATATCTGACCAGCTATTAGGCATGAGCTGCACATATTGGGTTTTCTGTGAAGGGTCTATTTCTCTTAAAGCTTTCTGCCTCTTCAGACTGTAGTTTTGTAAGAGCAAGGAGAAGAAGAGGAGGAGGTAGTGGTGAAGGAGAGTGGTGATGGTGAATAAACACACCAGGGGGTGGGGGTAGGGAGAGGTCAGGAGATAGACTGTGAGAAAAGCCAAGGATATCATATCTGCTGGGACTGAACGATAGCTGTGTTTTTAAGGTCAGCTTTGGGTATTTAACTTAAAAATGTACACATAATAGTGTTCTATGATATTTTAGTTATTTAATTTTGCTTATTACTACTCACTCTTGTAATGTGTGCTTGTTTGTCTCTGTCCAGAGTGCCAAGAAACAGAGACAGAGCCATAATTCTGTCCAAATGTGCGTGTGTGTGTGTGTTTAACTATAATAGGTCTTTTTTGTAATAGTTGATTAATATTAATAATATGAGTAGCTGCCAGCTAGTTTTGGCGCCCTACATCTCATCAAGCACTCTGCAAATTGTGAAAATGTAGTATGTTTCCCTAATTCCTTGAGCCAAGAGTGACTAACATGCCATGGCATGTGTCCCTGTCTTTTTTGGCTTATGTTAGGTGAAAGTCAAGATTGGATATAAAATGCATGGAAATATACATCAAACCAAAAATACAGAAATATCAGTATTGGCTTTTTATTCAGGAAAAACTGTACTTAACAGACATTTGGAAAAACTTTCTAATTGTATTCCTCCAATATAATATGAATCCGCATGCAATAGTAAGGGCTAAAAGGTAGCAAGTAAGGATAGGTTGAAACTGCCATTACGAAATGTGTCTCTGGCAGTTTGATGCAATAATGTAGTACGATAAGGTTACTGTATGTGTGCCCCATCCCAGCCCTGTCTGTGGGGTTTGATTGTATTCCTTTTTGGTCCATTTGGACTCTATAGAGAGGATTATTGGAGCCCTGCTACAGTAGGCCTTTCAAGCTGTGGCTCAGGCTCCAGAGGACTAACAACAAGTCAGGCGCTGTCAGATCCAGACTAGTGAGGCCAAGGGCTGACGCTTTGAAGTGGGCTATGAGATTCTCATCTGGAGGGATCAGATAGAGGCAGAAAAGAAGACAAGGAGAGGTGCAAAGCTCCAGCTAAACAGGCAAGCCAGGTTGGCCTCAAAAGCTGCGGTGATGGTTTTCACTGAATTAGGGCTTACATGCTATGAATACCTTCAATAACCTGTGAAATTCCAATTCATTATGAAGGTTCTGAAACAAATAAGTATTTTAAAGCAGCACTGAAATACACATGCGAAGGAGAGAAGAGAAAATGAGATTAAACTCAAAGTTTTTGAAGTTGCAAGGAACATACAACAGAAATAAAGGTTCTGCAGTCAAAGCATACTAAGAAGAATATGTTGTACGAAAGAAGATTAAATTTGTACTGATTGTACTTTGCATAATTCTTCAAACTCCCCTAAAATCAGTTTTTTAAATTTCCCCAGTCTTAGCATAGTTTGGGTTTGGTGTGTGATTTCAAGATTATTACTTGGGCATAATTTCCTATCATAACGTAATAAGCAGATACTTTTTCCAAGTAAGAATATAAACATTTTTTACAAAAACAGTTTTCATATTTTTTCTGTGCTTACCCTGCACAATAGTATAACATGGAAAAACCAGTCAAATTCTCCTTGCTCACATACACACAAATACATGCACACTTATGAGAAAATTCTTTCCTAACCTTCATATGTTCCCTCTGATTTAAATCCTCTTCTCTTGTTGACTTATTTCTTATGCTAATGCCAAATCTATCACCAAAACTGAATCTTTAACAAAGGGTTTATGATAACAGTCCAAGCTTTCGATTTCTGTGAAAACACTTGGACCTCATACAATAGTAAAAACAGATGTGTTACCCACCATTGGAATTAAAAGATAGTATCAGTCAATCAATCAAAATTCACACGCAGACACACACACACACACACACACACACACACACACACACACACACTCTGCACAGAATTATGATCGCCTCACTTTCTTCCTGTCTGAGGTAACCCCAACCATGTTTTTGCATCCCACTGGGAGTGCCTTTTATCATGTGACATGGTGGTGTTGGCGGCATTTGGAGGCGGGTGTGGGGGTTGGGTGGGGGCAGTGGGGGGTATGTCAGACAGCTGTTTCCCATCAGCACTCAGTCAGCCAGTTGCAACCCTGCTCAGAGGATCACAGGGGCAAAGTAGTGGAGTGACGCTCAAAGATATGCGTAGGCCAAAATTCTTCCAATTATAAGGTCATCCCAATTTGTTCTCCCATATCCACAGTGCTCATCAGGCGTCTCAGGCTTGCTCAGTGTTATGTACAAATGCGAAGCCAGAGGTGAATGAGTTGCTGCCATGTGGGAGTGATTATGCTTTTTCCTCATTGTTTCCTGTGTTTTCACCCCAGCTCTACAGAGTTTTGCTGCTCTGCTCGCTCTGCATTGGCTCGGCCCCCTCGGCTTGTTTCAGGTTCTAAGCCCCTCCTGTAATTTAAGACTGGGAATGTTTAACAGCAGTCACTCATGCGCAGGCGTCTACATTAGCACATGTTGTTCACCTTATCAGGGGCACAAATTTAGTCACCAACATGGAATTGAAGTTCTTTTCATGAGAAAGAACCTCATTTTGCTTTTACAAATACAGTACAAATATAAGTTTCATTTTTGCTGTGATCTTGCAAATGAAAGTCCCATACTACAATATGAAGCTATGACATTATTCGAAAGGACTTTAAGTAGATTTCAGATGAGCAGGACGCTAATCAAAAATTTGCTGCAAAAGCCATAACACAATGTCTGTGGTGGAGACAGGAATGAGCTGTCTCTGACCACCAGAATTCACACTTTAGGGTTGGGGTAGATACAAGTTTGCTTTGTTTCCAGTACAGCTGCTGGCTTGGAGATATTTTCCTGCACACAAGCTAGTGCAAGATGATAAATTGCTGTGGTAGCTTTCTGCCTCCTGCTAGTATAGTCTGCTGGATCCCACCTTTACTGCAGAGCTTTATATCTTCTCATCTTACTGTCAGCCATTAAAAGAACCAACTTTCTCAGCAGCTAGTCTCAACAGACCCTGTTTGAGTAAGGAAGAAACTCCATAAGGCATCCTGACAGACTGATAAATGAATACAATTTAAATTGGTGGATGATATTACATTAATAGACAATTAACAATGCCTGTGGCTCAGGAGGTAGAGCAGGTCATTTTTTCAAGCAAAAAGTTGGTGGTTCGATCCCTGGCTGCTCAAGTTTATATGCTAAATCATCCTTGAGGAAGACACTGAATCCTAAATTGCTCCTGATGCATCCAGAGTCTGAATGTGTGTGATAATCAAAATGTGCTTAAAGGCATAAAATAAAAAGCTATGTGAATGAGGCTTGTAGTAAAAAGTGTTTTGAGCGCTCACTTAGAGTAGAAAAGTGTTATTTAAGTACCAATACATTTACCTTGTGTCTGTGTGTTGCTTTCCAAATGTGGGATTGAGAGAGCAAGCATACAGTTGTGTTGATATCAAATGAATTTGCAAGGCTATGCTTTTGTCAAGTACAAAACATCCTGCTATTCAGGTTAGTAAAGTCTTGAATACACTGTTCCTAGGTGAACAATAATGTTTCAACATCATTAAAGCCCTCTCTGTGTGTTGTTCTCTTTGTCTCTGTGTTTTCCAGTCTTACGTGATGACTTTAGACAGAACCCTGTTGATGTTATGGTGGCAGTGGGTGAGCCTGCAGTCCTGGAATGCCAGCCGCCCCGTGGACACCCTGAGCCCACAATCTCCTGGAGGAAAGATGGTGCCAACTTAGATGACAGAGATGAACGCATAACAGTAAAAGAAGCTACTTTGACCTTAAACATTATATACCTTTCTGACAAAGGCTCCAACTAATGGTTATTTAATTCTCTCATTACAGTCACAAGGACATGCAAATCATCACATTACAGAAGCTGGAACCGGTTATTTGTTTCATTATAATAATGATTTCCTATATATTTTCTTATTATAAAATAATTGATTGATCTGTTATTTGTTTAAACCATAACTCTGACCTTTTCAAAAAAACTTTTATATGAAAATTAATGTGGTCCAAATGGCTTCAGTGACATTTTGGAAATTTAACGTACTAATTAAAGCTCAACTCTGTTGGAGTTTGAAAAAGCTACTTGGTGAAGTTGAGACCACGGTAGAATTTTCTTGGTCACTGAAACTCTTTCTGGTTCTCACTACCAACAATGTTAGTAGGAATTTACAGTGATGATCTATTTGGCTGAGACAAAATGGTAACCATAAAATCATGTGCTTTAAATACCTGATGGCAATGCACATTATCAGAAACCAGCAACAAGGTACGATCAACTAAGCTCCGTATGGGATTAGTCTAATATATTATGTTATGTGGCATGCAGTAGACAGCAGTGGTTTTCTTTTCATGTTTCCGTATACACTAAATTTATTTTGCATTTAATGGCTTCCTGTTCTTTTGACTCAAGAATAGAATCTGGTTTCAACAACTTAGATAGCTGTGTGCATGTGTGTGTGTGAGCTGATTTGTTTATTTGAATGTCTTCCCTTCCATGCTCCCAGGAACATGCAGGAGATTCAAAGCTCACGTTAGTGTGGAGTGACAGGTAGAATGTCTCTGGGGGATTGTGATGGACAGAGCAGCTATCTCTGATTTAAGAAGAGGAAAGGATCAGAGCCAGGGGGAGGCTCCTCTGAGGGAAATACAAAGGCTGCTTTTTTCTTTGTACTTTCTACGTGCCTGCCTTTGTCCTCCCTGATCATCTTTTCTATATGGAAATGTCTTTGCCATGAGTGTTCTCTCAAAGACATTACTTACTGTACAAAGACCAAAGGAGTCCACCACAAGTGATTTTTACCTACTTTAAATCCTTTTGAGTTTTCCCTTGTGGCCTCAACCATCAGTGATTAACAGTGATATGTAGATCAAGTTTTCGGTTAACAATTTTTAGAATATACTCGCACATTGTGATTCATGGACTTTAATTAAAAAGATGAGTGTGTTTATACAGGATAATACATATTCACATTGCCTGCAGGGTATCTAAGGCTATGTGAGGAAGAAAAAGAAGACGCTGAAGCATAACAGGAAGGAAAGCTGAGGTTTCAGTGTCCAAAATGGGGGATTGACAAACCACATTTTCAGTTCTTTGCAATGGAATTTCTGCTAAAAACGAGGAGCAGTCAGTCCAGGAAACAAAAAAGCTCTTAGTCTACTCTTTAATCAGCTGCTAAAGTTACAAGTGCAGAAAACAGAAAAAGTTGAAGAGCAGAAGTATAGCATTAGTCAGTGACACTGGTTATATCATCTTTGCAGTCCTTGAAAAATACTTGCAGCAACATTACAGTGCCACAAAATATGATATTGGTTCATCAGGGAATAATTATTACATTGGTCCAACAGCCCACATATGCCTGACAAATAGGACTCACAAAAGCCTTTATCCAGGATTTAAATAGGTGGCCTCGGTCAGTTGAATTCAATATAGCTGATGAAACATATTAGTGCAGACAGTTTGAAATAGAAAACTGCTAAAAAGGGAAGATTAAGATCCAGTAAGAAATCTGTCAACTGAAATTTAACTAAAAAGATCTGTATGTGTCTATGTCACTAGTTTGACCATCTAATATTTGCTGTTATTTTAAAATACAAGCAAATATTTTAAAAAAGATTAAACTTCTGTTTTTATATATTTATATTTGTATGTGTGGTTAAGAAGATGGGTGAATGGATGGATGGATGGATGGATCATTCATGGCTGATTCACAGCAGCTTAAACACCCCTGTTACTGTTGCCATTATGTTTTAATTTAAATATAGAACTTTTTATTGGCTCTAATGTGACTCCAAACATTCAACCCTTATCCAGTGAATGCTAGAAAGAATGGCTGAATCTGCAATACTAGTTCCCAAATTTCCCTGTGTCCCCTGTGATTACCAGTGGCTGGCATTGTGTATCTCCAGTACACACAACCACAACTCACCCCACAATTTATTAAGCCTTCCTCTTAAAACCACATGATTTGCAACAGATTTGAAATGTCATCCACTCTTAGGCCATTCTTAGTTTTTTTTTATTTATTTGGTGGACAGTATAAGCTGCTTGTGGTGGAAGGTTAGCCTGGAGGAGGCTGACTAATAAATGAAAGGCTGCTGATTTCATTCCTGCAGCAGCAATTTAATGATGTATTCCATCTGTAAGCTGGTGAGCTGAGAGTTCCCACCGAGCCAGGTGCTGTCTAGCATGATGCTGAATTACTCCATGGCCACAGCACTGTAAGCAGCCTTAACCTCTGACCTATGTTCAGAAATAACAGTGCAGTAGTATGTGCTATGTGACTAGCAAGAATGCTTGAATCATTTGATTTCAAAGCCAGGTGTGAGTAGGAAAGAAGCAATCTTAAAGCATAAAAACTGGGCTGAAAGTTTAATTGAAGCTGATGCCTGGTTTCAGATGTCTGGATGCGAAGAATGGTTTTGTGTTTGTTTTGAGGTCAGCATGTTTCCCTACTGCAGTATCTCATCTACTCAGTGCTGCTCTCCTATAACCTCTAACACAAGGTTGCTTCATACTATCAGTAGAGGATCTCACATTCAAAGCACCACAAAGACATCTGCCATGGTGTGTGGAGGCATGTGGTGGATGGAAAAGACTGAAAGCAGGGGCCTCCCCAATAGTTTACCTGGTCGAGCGTGTACCATGTATCAAGGCTGCATCTTTTTTACAGAGCCTTGGATTCAAATCTTGGGCGTGCCCTTTGCTGCATGTCCTCCCTTCTTTCTCTTCCGTGCCTTCCCCATCTCTCTCTACTACATCTGTCAAATAAAGCAGAAATGCCAAAAAAATAAACATGAATGGAATATATCTTCCATCTCTTTGTTGTATATGTGGGTGTGCCTGTGTGTGCAGATCTCTGTATAAAGAAAAGTTTGGGAAAGGCAAAGTAGGGTGACAGAACATCTAAGGAGCATCTCTACAAAGAGGCAGGCTCTTTGTTCCCAGGCTTCTCGTGTAGCGCTAGATATGAATTATGTAATTTCATAATGGGTGACCTTCTATGGAGCTTGAAAGGCAGTGAAAATTCGATCCCAAAGATATAGACAGTCTTTCCGATGTAAACAGGCTTTGACAACACTACGTACTTATTTTTAAATGAAGGGCAGCCAAAGATGTGAATATGCATAAGATGGCATCATGCTTTGAAGTAAATATGTCACACAGAGAAAAGTTTAGCTGTGGCATATTTTATCATAAAATGTACAAATTGCAGCCAGACTATTACATGCCTTATGAATGTGCTGTACTCTGTTAGTAATTCACAAACACGATACACATACAGATGGTTAGCTCCTCTGCAAATACAGCTGTGCAAATATTGATTTTGTTCTGCTGTCTTTTAGATTCGGAGTGGCAAGCTAATGATCACCAACACTAGGAAGAGTGATGCAGGGAAATACATCTGCGTTGGAACTAACATGGTGGGAGAGAGGGAGAGCGAGATCGCTGAACTCACAGTGCTTGGTAAAATATGCAGCTTTTTGATTGCATTTCACAATGTTGCAGTGCTTCACTTAGTCTGAGTACTCTCCCTCAATTCACAGTAGTTTGCCAGTCCACTGTATGAGGCTTTTGTCACTGGGATATAATAACCCATTAATTATGTTGATTATGCATCACTACCATCCAGTCTATCAGCTTTGGAGAGTGTTCCCACCAAACATGTGCTGAACATCTAACAGTGTTACATGTAATGGTATAACCTTTCCATATAAGAGCTCCTTATGGTACTGTACTTCTTCTTTTACCTGCCTTCTGTTTCCAGTCTCTATTCTCAATATCCCCCACTTATTTTCCTAACACTTTCCATCAGAATAGAGCCCTTATCAGTACCACACAGTTAGGTGGCCTTGGTTTGGGGTGTAAAAATACAGTGTAGTGTATCATAGAGCCTATTAAATCTATGTGGATTATCCTGCTGTGTGTGTGTGTGTGTGTGTGTGTGTGTGTATAGATAGATAGATAGATACCAATGCATACCAATATGATCTTGCCTTCCCCTTTCCTTAAAAACAGCATTCACAAATTCTACAAGTTTATTCAAACTTGATAACCCTTGTTATCCCCACATGATTTGACAATGTACCAAAGAGCTTGTTGTGTGTTCAGAGGAGTTGAGATCAAAAGGCTTTGGAGAAAAGTCCATAACAGACAGCACTCCTTTCTCTTCTACTAGTTCTTTCAAAGCTTTAATGTATTTGGGATCATTATTCTGCTGTAGTATGAGTTTTCTTGCACAAAGATGAAATCCACTGTGTATTATGTTTCTGAAGATTGAAGCACTACTTCTTTTTGGATCATAACTCTCAAGCTTAAATTCATCAGTAAATGGGACTTTTTTTTAGAATAACAATTTAATTTCTGACACCTTAACTTAGTTCTGACACTATGTTTCCCACACAGTGTATCACAATCCAACTCAGTAAAAAATGTTTTGCTGGAAACTTAAGACTCAGCCTTATTTATACCAAGTGAACAATAGCTGCAAGTTGGTTTACTTGGGCAACCCTTTGATGAGTAGATCAAATCAGCCTGAGTGTCATCTGATCCCTGCTTCAAAGGAACTGATATGACACAAAAATTCTTTGTGATTATTTCCATGCTTAGGTAAATATTTATCAGATTTTCAATGAAGTTTCAGACTTTTTGATCCCACTTTATGTGGTACTTACAAACATCCTCATCGTAATCATCCTGATATTTGTCTCTCTTGCTGTTGTTTTGCTGTATAGAGCGACCAACCTTTGTGAAGCGGCCCAGCAGTGTGGTGGTGCTGGCAGAAGAAAGTGTTGAGTTCCACTGTGTTGTCCAAGGAGACCCTGTTCCCACTGTCCGCTGGAGGAAAGAGGATTCTGACCTGCCTAAGGGCAGGTAACTCACAAAGGCACCTCTTCAGTAATTTACCGTGCAAGCATGGTGTTTAAAGTTGTTCTTTCATCTCCTGAGTGTGTGTGTCTGTCCTGCCTACAGATTTGAAATCCTAGAAGACCATACCTTGATTGTTCGCCAAGTGACCTCTTCAGATGAAGGCTCTTATACATGTGTGGTGGAGAACATGGTTGGGAAGTCTGAAGCGTCTGCCACGCTCACTGTACACGGTCAGTACAACCCAACCTTCACACTTAATGCCGTCCAACTGTAGTGTCTCCTTCTCATGCAAATGCAGTTCAAACAGTTTTATTCAAGGTCTCAGGTTTCATTTCCATGGATGAGGGCTGTTTGCCTCAAAGCTGTTCCCGGCAGGAGACCTAATCCTGTGTCATAGTGTCACAAATTAGCAGGAAGTGGCTTTTACACAGCCTTGGTGTTTGTCTGGACCTAGCTTTCATCACTGTGCCTTTAGTTGCTATTCTCAGGACAGGAGAAAAGTGTAGAGTTAGCTCTAGTGTTTTTATGTGTGCTTTTCTTCAGACCTGGAAGTCATGTAACATCTGAAACAGTCAACAGAAGAAGCGTTATAAAACATAATGAGAGCTTAGTTACAGTAGGTTTTATAATAATGTCCCGTATGAACTAAAATGAGCATGCAAAGAAAATGTTTATGTGGCCATGGAAACTGAATTCATATGGTCTAAATTCCCCTGCCGCAATAACACCCTTTAGTTCTTAAATCAGTGACAGGAAGTGAGCAGTAAGACATCTCTCATAGTTGAACATGCAGACCAATACACAGAGATATGTACATACAGGGACACAGTTGGTGACGTATGCTGTGAAGACAGTAGGACTTAATTAAAGATGAGCTGGATGCATGCTGGGGAGTGACATGGTTCCAATTACATTGTCTTCCTCTTCCTCCAAAAACCTGAAAATGAGCATCAAGGGGGACCATAGCTAAATTTGGCTGACAATGGAGAAGGGCGGGAATATGGCAGATGAGTAGAAGTTGAACTACTAGAGGGAACAGGGAGTTATTTTAGTGAATCTATGTTTCATTATAAAAAAGAATAAAAAAACTTAAAAAATCATAGCTGCAGTCTTAACCACAGAGTCATTTTTACTGACCTAGAACATTTGGTTGATATTAAACAATTGCCATGACAAACAGTTGTCACGAGCCAAGGAGCTTAGTCATACTAAGGTTGCATACGTTCCAAGTATTACAATGTGCTGGACTCATTAAACTAATATTTATTTATTCTCTCTTTATTACTTCTCTCTACTTTCTCTCTCTCTGGTCTAGAGAGATAGATAGACATAGCTATATATAGATGTGGTGCTTAAACCCCACTTAACCACAGTCTCCACAGCATTGGTAGTCACTCACACTGTAGTTCCAAAAGTAGCTGGTTAGCTAGCAATTCATTGCACTATAAATCTGGTTTTCACATTGTAAGATGGCCAGTGTTTCCCCATCTACAAATGCATGTTTGTTTGTGTGAAAATTTTAGTACAGCCGAGGTTCTGGTGAAGCACAAGCAGTTCCCATTTCTCCTCTCTATCCAGACAAAATACTCCTTCCTCATCTCACCTCTTTATGAGTTCATGTCCTCATTAGGCAATTGTAGTTTGGTCCAAGCATGCCTTCTTGGCTGGTGGGCTCTGTGACTCAAACCAGCAATTACATGTATTTTTCACATGTCACAGCCAGTAAGTCGGCTTCATCTAATTAGGGATAAACAGGCTACTTTACTCTGTAACATCTGTGCTTTTCTTTCCATTTTTTGAGGGGAGGTTGTTGATATCCATCGAAGTGGGTTTTTTTCACTTATAAAGTCTACTTTGTATGTCTGCTCTTGCAGAATAGGAGAATAATCTTGTGTCACTTACACTTTCATCATATATCAACATATAAAATATGTTTAAAACTCTGAAACAATAAGAAAACAAAAAATTAATGGATTTAAATATCACTAACCACAACGATGGTGAATAATGTGCTTTGTATCATGGAAGGATTATTAAACAGGCGTATTAGGCTCAGTACCAGGGACCAAAGGAAGCAAGGAGTCCCCCCAAAAAATAATCTTGGCTTTCCCTTTGCACTCCATACTATTTATTTTAAACATTTAGTTACTTCTTATTTTACAGATAAATTGCATTATAATTGTGCATGCAATGTGTAAGTAATTAAAATCACCAACAGTTGCAATGTTGCTCCTTTGTATTCTCCCAAGGGGGTTACCACAACGGATTTATCCGCATTGGTAATTTGGCAGAGGTTAGATGTATATTATACATTCTGAAAAGTGCCATTCTACATGAAGAGTATGTTTACTCCTGGTACTTTAAATATATTTTGATTGTACGACTTGTGTAATCTTAAGATACTGAAGTAGGATTATAGCTTTTACTGAAGTAAAAAATCTAAATAAACTTTCCACTTTACAAAACAATTACACACCACAAACTGAAGATTAAAGCAACCATTTCATGTCATAAATCAGCAATAAGACCCTGGAGCCTGAAGCTCATGCCCAGTGTTTCTATGCCAATTTTCTACACTGATTCTATTTCTGGTTAAATACTCAGATTTCCCATGGGGCCCCTTGCCTTGTTTTTGAATCCTTCTGTGCCACCCCATTTAAAAAATCATAGAGACACCCCTGGTTCTTAGGCCACTCATTTTAATGTATAATGACCAAGACTCTTAAACAATAAATAGATGAAAACTGCAACAAAGAAATAAAAGAAGTACAAAAAGATGAAAAATCTGCACAAATAGGTAAAATATGATACTAAAATTAAGCAAAACTACTGGAGAAATGAAAAAACTACAAAAACACTCTAATAGCTTCTATACATGTACTGTAGCCCTGCACTTTTCCACATATTACCCAACAGAAGTGTATGTGGATGTCAGAGATAGTCCACTTAGACATTAAACGGTCCTTAACCTACCTGCTCAAATTCCATGTGATGTGCACTTGCATTGATTTGCAATGTGAGAATAGCACAGGTAACAGACTGGTGAAATCACAGCTAGCATAATTGTTCTTTCACTGGCATGCTCTACCCAGATAGGACCATCACATAAACCAAAGAGAACTTTACCTAAGCTAAAGTAGACTATCTCCTGTTGTATGCTACATGTGAGAGTGGACAACTTTGAGCACTGTCCCAACCTGATTCTTCTGATTCTCAGGTGTGAAGATAGTATATGCAATTTTTTAGAGACACTAAAATATTGCAGAGACTGATTAACACCCACAAATCAATATAAACTAGCTAGAGAAAGAGAGAAAGAGAGAGAGAGAGAGAGAGAGAGAGAGCCATTGCAAGATGAAGTAGAATGATAAGGAAGCAGGACTCTTGACAGTTTAGTTCAGATATCTTGCCCATATGCCCAAGAGCCCATACTCTCATAATCTTTCCATGAACTGTAAAAACATTTTCTCTGACAAAATTGTCTCTTACAAAACTGTCTCACTCATTCAAGCATGTGCCAGTATATTAAAGTGCATCACTGCAGTTGTATATCCCTGGACTCACACTGGTTATTCATTACACTGCTCTTTTTTGTGTCTTTTCCTTTGTAGTCAATACTGGTAAGTTGTCATCCATCTCTCATCCACCATCAGACAGCAACAAGAAATCATGAGCCCTTGTCACTGTCCTATCTCCACTGTAATTCCATCCACCACTACAGTATGTAATTCATGTTATGTGTGGGTAAATCAAATAAAAATGTATTTTTTTCATAGGTAAAAAATTCACTATTTTATGCTACATAAGCACACTAATGTTCTAACACTATGAATGATGAAAATGTGTCATGCTGACAGCTAATTAGGGCCTCTCTTCGTCTGCAGTGCCCCCAGCATTTGCCATACGCCCCAGGAACCAGGTGGTGGCAGTGGGAAGGACGGTCACCTTCCAGTGTGAGGCCACTGGCAACCCGCAGCCTGCTATTTTCTGGCAAAGGGAGGGTAGTGAGGTGAGACTGACCCTTAGTCAGTCATCACACTACCAAATCACTGCTCAGTGTAAATAAAGATAATGAATGGGTTTCTAACTGTGATCTCCTTCTCCCCTCTAGAGTCTTCTGTTCTCTTACCAGCCGCCACAGCCCTTTAGTCGTCTGTCTGTCTCCCAGATGGGCAGTTTGACCATTACCAATGTTCAACGCTCTGATGGTGGCTTTTACAGCTGTCAGGCTCTTAACATCGCTGGCAGTGTCATTACTAAAGCACTACTGGAGGTTATTGACTGTGAGTAAAAGGAAGTAGTGATGGAGAGCAGCTCAGGAGAGTTTTATTTAGCTTCTTTTTTTTTTTTTTTGTCTTTTGGCTAAAA
>VUQH01013209.1:38219-55437 GCA_015106775.1 Etroplus canarensis
TATTTTTATTTTTTTTTTTTTTTTTTTTTTTTGTCTTTTGGCTAAACAGACTACTTTGCGACAGCAGTCTCCCTTTGTTGAGCAGGTAAATTAAGCCATAGTTTTGCTTTGATTGCAGACTGGAGTGAACAGCCAATACTATGGGTGTGGTAGTTTGCCTTGGCTAATGAGATATTGTTCACATGTTGGGCTGAGATTCCTTGGTTTCTGAGGTGACTGTCTGTAAAGAGTGTCTGTACTTATCTCTCCTATCTAAAAGATATATAACATTTCCTAAGTTGTAACTGTACAGTGTATAATTTAAATAAAGATGGCTGTGCTGTTCAAATAATTAAAATCCAATGTGGCCCTATTTGTCTTAACATAGAACAAACTAATTTACTGTGCTCAAGATATTTGTGAGTTAAGAAAACCTTTTTTTTTAAATAGAGAGTGGTCTGAGGGTCTCATCCAAATTGTACATGATGAAATACCTCAGTTAATTTCTTTGAAAAGCAATTTAAATGTGCTTAAAGGCCTACACAAGTAATTGCACACACAAGTAATTGCACACCTGTGTGATCAGGAACAACTACTCATGTGTCCGGGTGAATTTGTTCTATGTACATAGAGTACATTAATGAAGATAAAGTCTTCAGTTTTGAACAGACAGTTAATGCATCTCCACACTGAGTTTTTCAGTGTAGCCCAGTTAGCTATGATGGACAGTCCTCTGCCCATACCCATAATGTATCCTGCAGCCACCTCAAAACAAACTGAGAGGTATCTATTCAATAATAAAAAAAATAAATAAATAAAGGAGGGGTGTTCATGTTTTTTAACTAATTTTTTCAGCAGTCTGCACAGATCTGCTCTCTCACTTGTACATTTTTCTCTCCACTCTCCTCATCCCCTAAATTCTCTCCATCCTACCACACTCCTCCCTATTTGGAGCAGTGCATTTGTATGGTAATAACTGGTTCACATTACCTCTGGCAGTTTTCAAGGCACGCTTCCATCTCCTTTTTTTTGGAGGATAGTTTTTTATTTATTTATGTAGAGCCCCTGCCCCCATCCAGAGGGTTTTTCAAATGTAGGAGAAAGAGACAGTGAGAGAGAGAGAGAGAGAGAGAGAGAGAGAGTCTGTTATCTAAGTTAGACTGTTATTAGTTGGGCTTTGCCGACATGATTGGATCCGGCTCCAGCAGTACCTGCTACCCAATGAACGATTAGTTGCTCTCCGCTGGAGGGGAAAAGTTGATTTCTTTTTCCTCCACTCCTTACACAGCCACCTAAGCTTATTGTTCCCCCTCTTTACCAATTTACCTCTGAATATCTTCCACATCCTATCTGTCCTTTGTTTTTGTTTTTTCAGCTTTCATCCTTTTTTTACTTTTATTTCTTTTTCTCTCTTTATAACTTTGAAGTTACACCTCCTGTAGTGACACTGTCGCAGATAGGACAATTCAAAGATAGGCTGGTGATAAGAAATGTCATCCAAGGTCCAAATTAGGCTTAAATATTTGATCTTCAGATATTAATTTTATCATAACCACTTGACCACTAGACAACCACTTTTTTTTTTTACTATAAGTACACTATTGTATAAGTACAGTGCTGCATATTTAAAACAAATATCCTGAACATACACTGAATATGGCAGTAGAAGGTAGGTTTATATTCCCAATTATTTTCTGTGTTAATTTTGTAGAATATGGATTTGAAAAACTTTGCAAGTTATGAACAAAGTAGTTTTAGTTATGTATTAACTTTATTTTCTTTTGTTGGCAGTGTGAATTCTTCCCTTTCTGCATTGTTTTGCATTTGTTGTTTGTCTTTTTGCTTTTTCTTTTTTTTCTTTTAAAGTGTCTATACCAAATGTTGTAATGTTTCAAGCTTGAATGGACAACATATTCCCGATGAGACATGTCTATAATCAGTGTAGTACACATGTGGTTTAGTCTTTCACTTCTCCACTTTTGTTTTTTTTTTTGTTTTTTATTAGCTGGGTCAGACCATCCTCCTCCTGTCATTAGGCAGGGCCCAAACAATCAGACTGTTCCTGTAGACAGCACAGTAATACTGGGTTGCCAAAGTGTTGGCATTCCACCTCCTTCAGTGCAGTGGAAGAAAGATGGTGTGGTGGTATCTCCTGTGGACTCCCGTCTGTCCCTAACAGAAACAGGATTGCTGAAGATTCACTATGCTAAGGTAGGAAATGCAGTAATAAAGTACTTACTAAAACAGGCACTGAGTAAAGCCCACCTACAAATGTCTGCCCCTGCATCTTCTCTCCTCAGCTGGGAGATACAGGTTTCTACACCTGTGTTGCTTCTAATTCCAATGGAGAGGCTTACTGGACAGCACACTTACAAGTTGAAGGTCGGTTATTCAGACATAGCTTTAAAAAATAATATTTGCTGAAGAGTCTAGTATCTTTAAGTTTTTTGTGATTTTGTTGGTGTTTCTCTGGCAGAGTTTGGAGTTGTTGTCCAGTCTGGTCATCCCTCAGACCCTAGTCTGATTCCCAGTGCTCCATCTAAACCCGAAGTGACTGAACTCAGCCGTACCTCTGTCACTCTGTCATGGAAATCCAGCCCCAATACTGGTGCACCACCTACCTCTTACCTAATTGAGGCTTTCAGGTCAGATTTATGTCAGATGCAACATGCTTTAACTAATTATGCTGTATAACATGCATCAAGCTTGATTAAATGTTCCTTTTGTGCATTGTCATTTTTGGACACTCTGCAGTTATACATTAGGCAGCAGATGGGTGACCCTAGCTGAGCACGTGAAGGCACAGACCTTTGTCCTGAGAAACCTGAAGCCTGGAACTGTATACCTCTTTATGATCAGAGCAGTGAATGCTTATGGCATCAGCGACCCCAGTCCAATCTCTGACTCTGTTAGAACACAGGGTCAGTGTGATTTTCCATTCTTTTTATAACCCTTTAAAGAGTAGATAAGCAAAGTTTATTTCATTTCAAAATAAGTAACTGTTGGCTTTTCACTTTTGTCCTTTTTTTGGTCCACATAGACAGCACTTCCACTTTGCAGGGAGTGGACCACCGTCACATCCAGAGAGAACTGGCAGATGTGGTGATCCACCTGCACACACCAACTGTCCTTTCGTCTTCTGCTGTCAGAGTGCAGTGGACGGTAAGGCAACCATACCAAGCTGACTGGCTTGTGCATGCTCCTTTTCTTTGTGATACATACTGTATGATAGTCAGTTAGTGTAAATATAGGAAAAATTTTCATTTTTTTCTGGTATGAGATTCTTATCAAACAGACTATTTGGTTTCCCCAGCATTTATTAGCAGAGAATGAAGCACAGCACAGAGTTGCAAATTTATTGGTGTGCTATTCTGCCAATTTGTTCCAAGCGCATAAGAATGTATCTGGTGCATTTTTCTGTGTGGATGCCTCCACAAAAATGTTTTAAAGCATCCCTTTTCGTAATAGTGTGGTTTGAATGGAAAATGCTGAGTCGTCTCATGGCTTAATTTTAACCAGAACCATGCTGAATGGAAACCATTAATGACCTCATGTTGTGATTTACTGTGAGAATTCAGATATTAGGAAATGGTAAAATCCATCACCCTAAAGGAAAATTGCACGAACTGTCAGATATTAACTTTCACACAAGATGGGCACAAAGCCTCCTGTTACTGTTGGTTTAACTCACCTGTAGATATTATTGTGAACCTTGAATGTTAATTTTTATGTTTAGTTGCCTATGTTCAAACTGGGCCTCATTGTTATGTTTTGGCATTTACACAACTTGTTTTATCTCTCTGTTAGGTCGAGCAGCAGTCCCCATACATCCAGGGTTACAAGGTTCTTTACAGGGCTTCTGCTGAGCATGGCCAGCCAGATGGGCAATGGAATGTCCTGGAGGTACATGCCCCACTGGAGGATGGGGTGTTGATCAGTCAGCTGAAGAAAGGATCCATCTATGAGTTCAAAGTGCGCCCCTTCTTTGATGAGTTCCAGGGAACTGACAGTGAAGTGAAGGTGGTCAGGACATTGGAAGAAGGTGAAGTTTTGTTTTATGCTATCTATAAACACTAAAGAGAAAATGAGTGGAGAAGTAATTTCTTTCAATATTTCCAAGTTTGAATGTGTTGCTTTACTCATTGTATATCAACATATCATATGAGATTATATTAATGATTAACTGTGTGCTTCTTTGTCTTAGCCCCAAGCAGAGCACCCCAGGGTGTTAAGGTCACAAAAACTGATGCCAATGGCACTGCCATTCTTGTTTCCTGGAAACCTCCTCTGGAAGCAGAAGAGGCTGGAATCATTCAGGAATACAAGGTTGTTTTTTGTTTGTTTGTTTGTTTGTTTTAAAAAAGACAGCTGTCTCTTCAATCTGTGTATTCCAGCTAAAATGTGAATTGCACCTTGAGACCGTAAGTGTCACTTGTGTTGTTCAATGTGTCCCTCAGGCAATTGCTGCCCTCTCATATCCTCCTCAACTTCTCTTGACAGATCTGGTGCCTGGGTAATGAGAGTCGCTACCATGTAAACCAGTCTGTGGATGGCTCCACCTTCTCTGTGCTCATTTCCAGTCTGGCACCAGGAATTCGCTATAGTGTAGAGGTTGCAGCTAGCAATGGTGCTGGACCTGGAGTAAAGAGTGATGTTGCTTTCTTTCAGTTAGGTAAATGTTTTCACAAAATGTAGTTTTCACTCAAAAAGCTGCCATGAAAGTGGCTTTGAAGACAGTGACAATATCTTTAAGTGAAAACTTCCATGTATCATTTTTCAGAGCCTCTTTTGTTCTGTGAAAATTTTGAATGAAGCACCATGCTATTCTTAACCTGCTGTTGGTTTGATTTTCACTTTTTCACTTTTTTGTTTCAGCAGTGCTTTTGTGTCTTTGTTGCCCCTATAAGATTTTTTTCAAACTACTAAAGGCATCGTGATTTCTACGTTTTCTGTAGATAAATGTGTTGTGGTAAATGTTTGAAATTTTTCTTTTTGTTTTTGCTGCTCAGATTCTACAGGCCAGATAATGGATATCAGTGAGAAAAGAGATGCATTGTCTCAGATCTCAGATGTGGTGAAGAAGCCAGCATTTATTGCTGGCATTGGTGCCACCTGCTGGTTGATTCTTATGATTTTCAGCGTGTGGCTCTACCGTCACCGCAAGAAAAGAAGTGGCCTCAGCAGCACATACACTGGTATCCGCAAGGGTGCGTGCCTTTCTCTTATGTCTGTATTGTACAGTTGTAGAAGCAAAGATAAATGTTCATAACCATATAGGCCAAATGGGTGTACCTTTAAAGGTTGTCATGATTGTAGAGGGGATCAAGCCATGATATGTTGCCACCACACTAAACATCAGTCGTTATTTCAGTGATATTTAGGAATATTTTCAGCAGCTGATAAGCAGATCTCATCATAGGGTGAAAAATAGTCTGGTCTAATCTTCCTTTGACACAAAGACTTCAGAAACAAATTTGCATTTGCAACTATTCAGATATTCAAAGGCTGACCTTTAATTGCTTATTTGTAGAGTGTCATTTCCTCAACACACACAGTTCTTGGAGGCACAGGTCTGTCAAACTGCCATCATCATGTGTGCTACAATATTACTGTTATTTCCTCCCAGTCTTTTGGGTCACCTGCCACCCTTATTAACCTTCTCCGGGGCACTTGTGTCAAAGACAGAGGCAGCACTAATGCAGGCACCATGCGGTTATTAAAACATTTGTACACCTTAAATGCTTACATGAGGAGGCATCTGTCACACAGGAGGTTATATACAATAGTCTGCAATAGTGTAAAGTGCTAGACTAGTATCTAATAATTCCCAACAAAAATTTGAGCACAACTGTCTTCTCTCATTGTTTGTTCCTCCAGTCCCATCATTCACCTTCACACCCACAGGTAGGTACTATAAGGTTTTCTATTTACTATATTTTATTTTAATAGCAAATCTGTACTTTTTGATTGGGAATAATGTTTTATGCATCTAAACATACCAAGCTTCTGCAATTAAGCCCAACCTGAAATTGGAACCATCTTGACTTCATTATGAAGAATAAAGTAAACAAAAGCACAATCATCAGAAGCTTACCCATTAAGTAAAATACTATAAACAATATGAGATAAATAATTTGAGGAAGTAGTTACTGAGTAAAAACTTGCTGCTATCTCTTCTGTACATTATATGGACAGGTTATAATAAAGCAGCAGAGTACGTGTTCATTTGTACCAAACGTACGGGCTCAGTTTAGATTTATTTTATCAAAAAACAAAAATGTGGAATGTATTATATGAGACAATTATCTTTTATAATACATTTAACTGTTAGAGAAACTCTGAAACAAGTGTTACTAAATCAGTGGTGGAGTTATACTGAGATGGGTATAGGCACAGGCAATTATTTTTGTTGTCTTCACGCAAATTAAATTAGACAGTCAATCTATACGCCCTGTGGATGGAGCAAGTAGAGTTTTCACTTTTTTTTTTTTTTTGCTTAGACTTTTTCATGTTTTTCTCCGCCTTTAGCATTTCATCTTTTTGACAGCTCATCGAGGTTGAATGTTTTTGTCTTCCTCTTTGCAGTTGCATATCAAAGAGGAGAATCAGTATGCAGTGCTGGCAGGTAAGGGATATTTTTGTCCCTTTGTGTTAAAAAAAGATTAACAAAAGAAATGCACATACACTGTGAATCCACTAGGGGGAGGTGTCATCTTGCTCTAAAGGAACTCTACGGCACCTACTCTATGCTTACTGATTTATGAAAGTGGCAGATTTTGATTGACAGCACTGTGATCCTCCTTGTTGCAGACCTGGCCTCCTCAGCATGGGTGAACCTCTAAACCAGCTGTGGCTGCCAGACAGTTGGCCAAATGCATGTGTCAATCACAAGGACTGTAGCATTAGCTGCTGCAATAATGGCAATGGCACCAGTGACAGTAACATGACAACATACAGCCGACCAGGTGAGTGCAATCTTAGTTCATCTTAGAAGGCTCTGAGCTATTGTGTCACTAAAAAAAGTCGAAAATCTGGTCTCTTTGCTAATAATTTTGTGACATCTTGTGTTCTTTTATGTTCATGTGCTGCTTTGTTTTATGAACTCAGCTGACTGCATAGCCAACTATGGAAACCATCCAGAAAACAAACAGGAGGGACAGCTTGGTTCTGAGACAGCTATATACAGTGATGTGAACCTTTCCAATAAGCTCAATGAGATTAAAACATTCAACAACTCCAACTTGTGCTACGCAAGTCCAGGAGGGGATTCGACAGCCACATATGAGCCTATTCCATATGCCACCACACAGCTCATTCAGGCCAGCATTAAGAATAAGGCAGCCTCTGGTGGCTCGATAGCAGAGCCTCTGGATATACCCTGCTGGAAGCAACCCCCCAACTTGCCTCCAATACCAAAGGAGATGGCAGCACAGATGCAGTACAACTTGATTGAACAAAACAGTAAAGGTAGGGAACACTCCAGGTAATATGTTTTACACAGTTTTTTATGAAAAGAAGAATGCTGTGGCAAATTTGCCTGCTGCTTTGTCTTCAGACCATCTGCAAGGAGGAGAAGGTATGGTTCATCCTAAAACCATACCTTACAACCAAACCCGAGATCACAACACAGGTGGCTCACACCACAGTTCAGACAGAGGCAGCAACAGTACCTCAGGTGAGGCCAGCAATGACTCTGCTGTTTAATATTAATGAGCTAAACTGTAAGACACTGTTTATCTTGATGTTTACTTTTCATTTTTCAGGAAGTCAAAATCAAAAGAAGGGAACGCGTGTCCCAAAGATCCCCAAACATAATGCAGTAAGCTGGGGAGAAGCCCTGTCTCCTCCTCATGCTAATGTCTGGGACTGTGATGAATATAGCCTGCCGATGGAAAGGAGGTAGGAAGAAAAGATTCTTGTTCTTCCATACAGCGCACGCTGATACACAGATGTGTGAAACACCTTCAGTTGGCAATGCTGTAGCAGGGTCTCCAAAGAAAAAACATAAATTAGTGCATTTCAAACTGCTAGAAAATATAGTCTGTGCCAATTATAATACTTCATTTTATTCTTGACTGACAAACCAGTTGACAATACTAACATTTCTAAATGTGTCATGTTAAACTACAACTGCTGCATATTATGTTCATTAGGCAACTGTCGCCCATCAGGTTATACTGACTGAAAACACTGTGGTGATAGTTATCAGAAGCACACATGCCTAATTGGAGATATGCTTTGAATATCCAGAAAATTGTTGTCAAAACAAAAAATCTCATTGTAACAGCCAAACCAATTATACCATTCACATTTTTTAAAATGGGATTATATAACTGAAATTACTTCATGAAATATATGTAATGAACAAAAAAAAAGTGGCCATGGATTTTGGATCTGTGACTTGCCCAAGGACCCTAAGGCACTCACCACTGCTTTGGATCATTTCATCTGTCGCATTTAAACAATTAAAAATAAGAAAAGAAAAGGTGGTGCTTTTGATTCACTTTTGTATGTTTTTGCTATAAAGGAATGTGTTGATGATGCATTGAAGGGTTTACATCAATGTCTAATATATTGTGACTAATATGTAAGGCCTGTTAGCACCCTTTAGCCATTGGCTTTTCTTTTCTTACCAGTTATGATCCAGCAGAGAGAACAGAAGGCTGCCCAACTCCACCAGTTAGAGGGGCAGAGTCATCCTCCACTGAATTGTCCTATAATCACCCACCTACCACATCATCACAAGGAGACCTGACTAATGGTCTGCGCATGGCAGCAGATCATCTCAGGTAACCCAGTTATACTACCCTGACACTGAGTTAAAGATTATTAAACTAACTGCAATAAAATTGCTGTTATGGCAGACTTGTACAGATTTTTAAATGGATTTTACAGCCAACACATCACCAGCAACCCTCGCCCTCTTTCACCAATGCACACCTACAGCTCAATACCCCTCTGCATGGATACCGATGATCAAGAAGAGAATGAGGAGGAGGAGGAGGAGGAGGTGGAAGAAGAAACAGATGCAGAGCTCTCTGCAAGTCACTATAACCAACACCACAACCATGAGAAACACAAGCACCGGCTGCACCCTTCTCCACACAAGCTGCTCCTACATGGACTGGAGCAGACCCCAGCTTCGAGCACTGGAGATCTGGACAGATCAGTTGCAGGATCTATGGTTAACAGCTGGGGCTCAGCATCTGAGGACAACATCTCATCCGGCAGGTCCAGTGTTGTCAGCACTTCAGAAGGATCTTTCTTTACAGACGGCGATTTTAATCAGGCAGTAGCCTCTTCGAGGGACATTGTTGGCTTGCGCATGTGCAGATACCCAGAGGAGTCAGGTGAGGAAGATTCTGTGGAAATAATACTTTGGTGTTACAATTATGCTAATATATTTATTTTCTTTTGCATAGGAATAAGAAAAGAAAACTTAAGAACACTATCGAAGGCTAGGCATTATCTTTTCACTGACTCCTTGTTCCTCATCAGTGCTCAGTGGTATATTTCTATGCACTTTTAAATAAATGTTTTGGAAAAAAATAAGTTATTAATACATCTAGAGTATCTTAGTAGAGCAATTCAAAAAGGTTAATGTTTTCATTCATTTTGATTTACAGTGAAGCATTTTGATCCACAGAAGTACACTAATATAGACAAAAGTATTGGGTCAACTAAACGTTACAGCAACGGGAGCTTTTATAACATCCCATTCTAAATCCATGGGCAATAATATGGAATTGGTCACCCCTTTGCACTTTCCTCTATTTGAGAAGGTTTTTTACAAGACTTTTATGTATGTCTGTGGGAGTTTTTTGTCCATTCCTCCAGAAGAACATTTGTAAGGTCAGACACTGATGTTGAATGAACTTGTCTGGCTCACAATCTCTGTTCTAGTTTATCCCAAAGATGTTCGATGGGGTTGAAATCAGGGCTCTGTGCGGGCCAGTCAAGTCCTTTCACACCAAACTCATCCACGAATGCCTTTATGAACCTGGCTTTGTTACCCTAGGGCACAGTCAAGCTGGAACAGAAAAGGGTTTTCCTTTAACTGTTCCCACAAAGTTGAAAACATAGAATTGTCCAAAAAGGCTTGATGAGTTAAATTATTAAGATTTCCCTTAACTGGCACTAAGGGGCCCAGGAGCCAAATGAAGTTTTTACCTGGAGTTATGAGTCAGCAGAGCTTTGGTGACTTTTATGCACCAACGCTTTACGTGGGATGCCAGTTTGCGGCTGAATTGCTGTGGTTTCTAAATGCTTTCACTTTGCAATAATATTAAATACAGGTGATCATGGAATATATACTACAGTACCACACTGGAATTTAACAAGCTCTTTAGAATGACCCATTCTTTCAGAAAGGTTTATAAAGGTAGCCACACATGGCTAGGTAACTGTGGCAATGGGACTGAATGAAACAGCTGAACTGAGTGATTAAGAAGTGTGATCCAATAGTTTTGTCTATATAATGTACATGGGATTGTCATTTTCCCCCAAAAGAGAACAATTTCTGAATCGAAATAGCCAAAACTGTTGAACTTCAGCAGAACATGTGTTCATGTTCTTCACAGATAGAGGCTGATGGAGAAACATGTGTCTTGTTACCACTATTTTTATAAATTATATTATCATAAAGAAGTTTTAAAAAGCCATTTTGCATTATCACTGCTTGAAAAAGTAAGGTAACTGACTTTGTAACTCATTTACAATTACATTGATAGCTGTAAGTTTACTACTGCATGAAACATAGCGTTTACATTTTCCTATCATTGACTGTGTGATGACTTTAGGGTGGCGGCAGCAGCGACCCAGCAGTCCCATGTCAACAGATAGCAACATGAGTCCTGCAATAACACATAAAAGGCCCAGGCGGCATAAACACAACCAATCTGGTCAACAGGGTTACCAACCTAAAGATGTCTTCAGTGATGGTAAAGATGGAACCAAGAATGAGGCTTGTTATTGCATGACTATGTCTTTTAGTGACTGTAACATTAAAAATTCTGTGCACTGCTCTGTCTGCAGACACATGCATGCCTCTGAATTTCACCAGCCAGATGTCCCACGGTGACTATAAAGTGAGGGGGGCCACGCTGCCTCGGACAGGCTCTGGGGAAGCTCGAGGTAGACGAGGCAGCACTGGGACTCACAGGGTCAAAGAGGGCACTTTTGAACAAAGAGAGAGCCAGGAGAAACATAAGACTCCACTAGCAGGAAAAGGAAATTGCAGAAACCAACAGTACTCTGGTACTATATGGATTATACTGCTCACTTTGAGATTTTTGAATTAGATTTACAACCTCTTCAACCAACTTCTTGTGATCTTTTGGTCAGCTGTATTTTGGTCCATTGGGTCTGTAATAAAGATTGATTGATTGATTGACTGTTTGATTTTTTCTTCTTCAGAAGCTGGGGACATCCCTCTATACAGTCGTCCCTCCTTCCCATCAGGACAGGCTCAGACAGTGTCAGACGATTCTAATTTATCCAAATTTTTGTCATGTGGAGACTCAAGGACTAAACAAGGAGGTCAGATGGCACCTACAGGACAGGCGGAAGAGGTAAATGGAAATATGTGAATATGTTTTGGGTGAACATTTAGTACAAAAAAGCAAATTAGACTGACACTCTTTTATTTCCACAGTTCTTGAAAAGCTAAGAAGCAACATGAGCTCAAAAGGAATATCCTACCATTGCTTCAAACAAAGGACTACGACCTCTAAAACATGGAAAATGACTCCAAAAAATACTGCACAATATAATAGTTTTCCCTTTTTTTCTTTTTTACTTCAAATTTCTCAGTAGGTGTTAGAAAAAAGAAGAAAAAAAGTTTTAAGTCTGTGGACTTCAATTTGATGCACTGTTTGTTTGCTTTCTTTTGCTGACCAGCCACCAGGACAATGAACCGCTGGTTGCTCAGTAAAGTAAGACAAATGCACATTTGATGGCGGTTGTGAGTGTCTACAAAAGTATTGTCCATGATGGCTGCTTGATGCGGTCCAGTATGATCTTTGTTTGTCAGTTGTCTTGTTACTTTGCTATAATTGATATACAGTCATTACCTGCCATCTTGTAAATTGTTTACTGCCACAGAAGTGCTTCAAATTCAAATTTTATATAACAGTGTTAATGTTTTCTAAGTGATGTACATCTTGTCTTTGTATTATTTGTTCTACTTTGGTTAAAAAAGCACAATCGTATTATTTTATTCTAAGACATTGTTCTATGAATTTTCAGTGTGGAGAAAGCCAGTTTTTGGAGTCTTGTTGATCATTTCATCAGGCTGAGAAAAAGATTGTCGATTGTGATTGTGCATTCAGTTGCCTACATTTCAGCTGCTTTCATTCAGATTTGAACTATCAGTTGTGTGTACTGAGAGAATTGCATGCAGATTCACCTGTAGGAGGTTTTACTGATCATCTCGACTGCTTTGTCCTCCCATTGGGATGATGAAAAGTTTGTTCATGGACTGGTTCCATTTATTGTTTCTCTCCACTGAGTTAAATCCACCTACTCCTGTGTTCCCTTGACCTTGGCCATCTTATGGAGTAGGGCTGGACAGCATACCAAATTTACCAAATTACTGACTCTAAACTTAGAATGGCTACAATAGCCAGTGACATCCAATCAGAAGTTCAGCCAGCCAAACTCTCTACACTGTGCAAACCCCAGTTTCAGATAAGTTGGGATAGTTTCTAAACCACAATAACAAAAATCTTGTATGTTTTAATCATGTGAACATTTATTTAACTGACAAAAGTACAAAGAAAAGATTTTCAGTAGTTTTACTGACTAACTTAGTTGTATTTTGTAAACATGAACAAATTTAGAATTTGATGGCAGCAACACACTCAACAAAGTTGGAACAGAGTTAAAATAAGACTGAAAAGTGCATAGAATATTCAAGTGACAACTCGTTTTGAAGACTCCACATTAAGCAGACTGATTGGGAGCAGGTGAGGTATGAAGATTGGGTATAAAAGTAGCATTCATTAAAGACTGAGTCTTTGCAAGCAGGTATGGATCTTCTCAAAATGTAGGTCTTTCAAAATTTACAGTGCATCTTCTTTTTTCAGCTGCTCCCATTAGGGGTCACCACAGTGAATCATCTGCTTCCATCTTCATCAGAGGTGACTGTGGCTCAGGAAGTAGAGTTGATTGTCTTCTAACAGGAAGGTCCGATCCCTGGCTTCTCCGCTCTACATGTCAAAGTGTCCTTGGGCAAGACACTGAACCCCAAATTGCTCCCGATGTGTCCATCAGAGGGTGAATGTGTGCATGATAGTTAAATGCGCTTAAAGGCATAGAGTAAAGTGCTGTATGAATGTATGAGTGAATGAGGCTTGCAGTGTAGAGTGCTTTAAGGGCTCTGTCAGAATATAAAATGCGCTATGTAAGCACCAGTCCATTTACCATCTCACCCTATCCCTTGCATCCTCTTCCTTCACACCAACGCTCTGTGTGTCCTCCTTCACTACATCCATGAACCTTCTCTGTGGTCTTCCCCTTTTCCTCCTGCCTGGCAGCTCCATCCCTTTACCAGTCGTAGTCCCTAAATTTAAAGTCCCTACTCACACCTCTATCCTCCTACCTTCCTACCTTTTACTTCTTTCTCTTTGCCTCCTAACACGCTCTCCAATGGTAGCATAGATTTCACTGTTGGCCAACAGCACTGAAGGCGTTCATTGTTAACCTTGGGCACAACCTATCCAGTATGGAGGTCGTATTTTGAATCTGCATATTTGATTCGGCAAAGATTTACGCCGGGTGCCTTTCCTGATGCAACCCTTCCCATTTACCCAGGCTTGGGACTGCCACTAGGAGTATACTTGCTTGGCTGGGTTCTTTCAAATTCTACAGAAAAGATTCAGAGAATTTGGAGGCATCTCAGTGCGTAAAGGACAAGGTCAGAAACCACTGCTTAGTGCGCATGATTGTCAAGCCCTCAGTCAAGACTGCCTGAGAAACAGGCGTGCTACTGTTACAAATAGTGTTACAAAGTGTACTTCAGAAAACCATTTTTACTGAACACCATCCATCGTTGTGTCTAGAAAGGCAACTTGAAACTATTATTCAAGAGTGAAGCCATACATTAACTATCTATCTCAACATCTATACAGAAAGGCAGCAGAGGTCTCTGGGCCTGAGCTTATCTTAAATGGACCAAAGGACTGTGGACCCATGTGCTATGGTCAGATGAGCCCATATTTTAGCTCGTTTTCAGAAAAAAAGGGGGATTCTGAGTTCTCTGTACTAAATATTAAAATGACCATCAAGATTTTTATAAGCAAAGGGTGCAAAAGCCAGCTTCTGTGACTATTTGGGGGTGCATCACTGCCTACAGTACCAATGGCTCTGAGGGTTAAATTAGGGTTTTGGAGGCACTTTTGAAGTCATCTCTTTCTAGGATGTTCCTACTTATTTTTGTATGACAGTGCCAGACCACATTCTGCACAGGCTACAACAGCATGGCTTCATAGAGTCAGAGTGTGTACTTGACTGACCTGCTGCCATATCACAGGTTATTATTGCATTTTAGAAATATCCCAACTTTTTTGGAAATGGGGTTTGTAGAACTAGGCATTCAGTTTTCTAAAATTTTCATCTGATCATACTGTAGTCGAAACAAATGCTGAAAGTCAGTTTACGTAAGCTCAAGCAAAGTAAAAATGTTATATTAAAAAAAGTATCATTATATGTGCTATAGATATTAGTCATATTGTCCAGCTCTATTCTGTAGGTTATTTATGGAACAAATATGTCACTAACTACTCTCTTTAAATAAATATTGCTGTTCCTTAAGCGACAACAAGTAATTCATTTCTGTAAAACAATATTGATAATACTGATTCCTCTTTCACTGTGAAAGGAGACAATCTCAAGCACACACAAACAATATAAATGGCAAAATCTGGCCACTATAAGCCATGAAAAATGTAATTAGCCACATTTTATTTACCTTGTAAAATGTAAATGATTATGGATAAGTGGAAGAAGTGGAAGAGATGGATGGATGGATGGATGGATGGATGGATGGATGGATGGATGGATGGATGGAATTTAAACAGAGCTAATCTTAAAATGAAAAAAAGGTTTGTTTTCATGATGTGTGATGAAAGAACCCATATGCTGGAGCAGAGGTAGGTTACCAAATAATCGAGCACTAGCCCTTATTAATGAAAACAAAAGTTTAAATGCATTCAAAGAGCAGAAAGTCTAGCACTTCCAAATATACAATTATCTAAAAATCACATATAGACACAGGAGTGAGCAGAGCCCAGGTAATAAACAATCAATGACAGCTGATCAGTAACAATCTTGTTTTGTTTTGTTTCTTGTTTGTATTTGTTATGAACCTTCAATAAGAAAGCAGTTGTAACCTTGTGATGTTACATGATGTTACATCATGTCAAGTGGTGTGTCATCCACAATAATTCATGTGATTCTGGAATTATGTAGATCTTGTGATTTATTAATTAGATATAGTCTGAAGAAACATCACATTGACATGAGGTGAGTAGGTACTGACCTTTCATATTGGTTTATCTGAGTGTTACCTAAGAAGCCAAGCCACTGCTTGTAGCACACAAGCCAATGATGCTACCAGCAATCTGTCATTAATTGCTCTTTTTCTTCCACATACTCTGTTATTTAGTGTGTATTTTTCACTGTATTCCGCTAAAGTAATGATGATAAACACAGCAGAAATTAATGACAATTTTATCTGTGTTAGGCAAGCACGTGGTTATCCTCCAGAGTCATGCTGCTGTAAGCCCTTTGCAATGATCACCTGAGATTCTGTAGCTGCCCTTTCACTTTGCTGATATGACATTCCAGACTTTCATGACAGAAGCAGGATAGCAGTACTGAAAATGACCTTTTAACTGGGTCACAAAATGTATTCCTGTTTTTTTTTAGCCCAAGTTATTGAATTTCTGGCCAGATATTTCAATATGTCATCTCACCTTAGTCTGTGATTCACCTGCACAAATGTCTCTACATAAATTTTACCCTCAGTGCTGTTGACAGCATTTTATGTTAACAATAATAATGACTGAACATAGCTAATTAGTTTCAGAAGCTCAGGAAAAAACAAACAAAAAAACTTTCTGCTATCTTCATACACTAGCTGGTTGACATACAAAGTAAGTATAGCTGACTGACCATAAGTTCCGCTTAATAATATGTCTGTTTACAGTGTGAACAATTATTAGGCAAATGAGTATTCTGACCATATCGTCATTTTTATGCATACTTCCCAACTCCAAGCTGTATAAACTTGAATGCCTATTGGATATAAGAATATGAGGTGATGTGTGAGGGTGTGGCAGGCGCTTATGGGGCAGTGGCAGGACCAGCTCGGAGAGCACCGTGATGACTGAGAAATCGGAGCAGCCCGGCGGAGGCTGGAGAGCTTGGATCTGGGCCGGGCAGAGATGTCGGGGTGAACTCAGCAGTCCAGTAGAGGAGTACTGTGAGCGAGAGGATCGACTCCCTCGCCAAGACCATAGCCTTCTCCTGCAAGGTCAATGGCTCCCGGTGGCTGCAGTTTCATCCAGTGCCTGTCCTGTTCACCAAGTGGTTTCAGGGCGCCGGTCCCACGGTCCTAATCCATTAGTGTTCCTGGCTAAAACATTCCCGGCGCTGCTGCTGGCAGTGAAGGAGAGAAGGAGAGTCCTGTGCTGTCCACAGACCCCAGCAACACCAAGGCTGCCATTACACATTCTGGCTGTTAGCTCCACTGCTAACGGCTAATCCCACCCTAAGGTAAGAGCAGAGCATGCGCACTGCGGCCTGACAGGGAGCGGCAGTGGACAACAGAGCGGGGAGCAGCAATACTACTAATACTGCAATACTACTAGAGGTTGGGTCTCCATACACCCCAGTTTCTGGCACCCTTCCCGGGGTGGGGGGGTTGGGCAGGGATTGGGGGCCGGGATGGCTGCATCATGGCGGACCTTGGAGGGCATCCTCTCTCCCACACATCGGGGGTAGGCCAGTGTGTGTCCGTATATGTGTGTGTGTGTGTGTGTGTGTGTGTGTGTTTATTATTTGTTCTTTTTTTTTTCCTTTTGGTCTGTGTGTGTGGGGGGTTGTGTAAGTTTGCTTATGTATGTGAGTGTGACTGGATCTGGGGCTTGCTGACCCCTGTTTCTAAGGCCATGGTCAATAGGGGGTGCCCCTCCCCACTCTTTGCTGCTGTCTCCCCGGGGACGTGGATTCTTGGGGC
>VUQH01013217.1:10902-21132 GCA_015106775.1 Etroplus canarensis
GAAGAAACATTGGTCAGAAGGAGTTACACTGTGTCTTTGTGGATCTTGAGAAAGGATATGATAGGGTGCCAAGAGAGGAAGTGTGGAATTGTATGAGGAAGTCTGGAGTGGCAGAAAAGTATGTGAAGGTGATGCAGGACATGTATGAGGATAGTGAGACAGTGGTGAGGTGTGCAGTAGGACTGTCAGATGGGTTGAAGATGGGGGTGGGATTATAACAGGGATCAGCTCTGAGCCCTTTTCTTGTTGGCAATGGTGATGGACAGGTTGACAGATGAGGTCAGGCAGGAGTCTCCGTGGACTACGATGTTTGCAGATCTGTAGTGAGAGTAGGGAGGAGGTGGAGGTATGCACTGGAGAGAAGAGAAATAAAAGCAAGTAGAAACAAGACATAATATGTGTGTGTAAATAAGAGGAAGGTAGGTGGAATGGTGAAGACGCAAGGAGTAGAAGTAGTGAAGGTGGATGAATTTAAATACCTGGGGACAACTATGTAGAGAGCACAAGAGAGGTGTAGAAGAGAGTGCAGGCAGAGTGGAGTGGGTGGAGATGAGTGTCAGGAATGCTTCGTGACAGGAAGACAGCAGCAAAAGTGAAAGGAAAGGTTTACGAGACAGTGATGAGACCTGCCTTGATGTATGGTTTGGAGAAGGTGGCACTGATGACAGGATACAGAACAAAGCCTGGGTAACGGTGGAATGTGTGTGTGTGTATATATGTGTATATATTTTAGCTTTATTTATCTATTTATTATTTCCTTTAACTTATTTACTCCTTAATTTTTCTTACTTAGTCCTTCATGTTTTACTTACACACTGTGGGTGGGGGAACAGCATTTTGATTCTCCATATGTCCAGTGCTTTTTGTAATTTTTATTTACGTTAAATAAAGATTTTGTTTTTTAATGTTAAAGCCCAAAGAGCAATTTTGCCAGCATTCTTTGGTTTACTACACTAGTATTCTTTTAAGTGTAGAAAAATTTAGATGTATTGCTCAAATTGCACGTAATTTTCTTAAGACATCACAGAGTTTAAATATGTTGTTAAATTTCTTCACAGTGAAAGAAAGTTGAACAATTTAGATGTGTGTTTTATAGGTCAGAGTGTCTCAGAAGTAAAGATGGGCAGAGGTTCAGCAATCTGCCAGAAACTGAACTTACAAATTGTGAGGCAATTTTAGGAATATGTTCCTCAATGTTAAAATGGAAAGCCATTCAATTTTCCATCATCTCCATGATATCAAAAGAATCAGAGGATCTGGAGATATCTCTGTGTGCAAGGGGCACAGCCAAAAACCAATACTGGATGCTTGTGATCTTTTAGTCTTCAGGCAGTACTGCATTGCAAACAGGCATAATTCTGTCATGGAAATCACTGCATGGGCTCAGGAAACCTTTCAGAAATGGGGGTCTGTGAACACAGTTTGCTATGTCATCCACAAATATACCTTCTCCTTGAACTGGAAGTCCTCTGAAGCCTAAACACTCCTCAAAGCGTTATGTGCCTCCTTTTGCATCAACAGTCTCATTTCCAAATGGGATTGGCTGCACACACTGCCTCTTGACTGGTAGTGTAGATTTGCGTGTCCAAACTTTTGACTAGTAGTATATGACTTTTTTCTTTTTTCACTCACCCTGTGGAAGGTCTTTTTGTCCTTCAAGCTTGCATCCTCAGGCCTCTTGTGCTTGGTAGCTTCAGGGTTCTGTGCAGTATCTTAGCTGTTGCTAGGACTGTGCTCTTCTGGACAGAGATCTCAGATGTCATTCCTGGAATCTGCTGGAGCCACTCTTCCAGTTTGGGGGTCGCTGCCCTAAGTGTTCCAGTTACCACGGGGACCACTGTTGCCTTCACCTTCCACACCTTCTCTAGCTCTACTCTCAGCAGTTTGTATTCCTCCAGCTTCTCATGTTCCTTCTTCCAGATGATGCCATCAGTTGGGATTGCTACATCTATCACTATGGCCTTCTTCCTCTGTAATGCTCCAGTTGGTTAGCCATCACCATTTTTGTCCATCTATTTGTCCACTGTTGCCAAGTGCTTGCTCATAGGGGATCATCGGATTGTTGGGGTTTTCCCTTTAACACTGTAGTATCTTTACCCTACAGTGTGAAGCACCTCAAGGCGACTTTTGTTGTGAATTGGCGCTATATAAATAAATAAAATTGAACTGAATTGAATCTGTATCTGAGAGTCTCACGGGATCTTGGTAATTCCTTGTCCCATTTTGACCTTAGGACTTCCAGGTCATACTTGGCACAGTTGTTCATGTACACTCTGTCATCCACTTTTTTGACTGCTAGCATCTTACACCATGCTGTTGTATGCTAGATTGCCTCTGGAGCATCTCTGCACAGCCTGAACCTGGGGTCTTACCTAGTGTGGCAGACCCCAACATGTACTGATCTTGTGCTCAGAGCTTGTTCCTGTGCTGCCATCATTTGTGCCTCTGTGCTGTTTTTTCAATCCAGCTTTGACCATCAAAGGGGCATGACCTTCCATGATAGTTCCTGTTTTTGCTTTGCTTTTTTCACAGGTTTCTGCTTCTTGAGTTATTAACTAAGCATATGATCAATTGTGGCTATCTTTCTGATGTACTCATAGATCTTTGTTGTTTCATTCTAGATAGTGGTTGTGACACTCAGTAGTCCTTTGTCTCCCTTCTGCTGTATTTGGGGTGAAACCTTCTTTGATTGAAAGGAGCTTTCTTGTCTTGATGTCGGTGGCTTCTATCTCTTCCTTTAAATAGTTAGAATTATTTAATTAATTTTGAATAATTTTAATGAATATCGGTTTCTACCTTTTAGTACATCATAGCTAAAACAGTTATTTCTTATAACACTGTGAAACAAATATATACTTTATATTCAATTCTTCCTTCCCTGCTATTCTAGCAACTTTTGATCATTGATAAACCTATCCTTTGGGTTCTTCCAAAAACTTGCCATAACGTAGCAGCAGAGTGGTCTAACCTGTCAGGGAAGATTAAAGTGTGGTTGCACCAACATGTGGTCACTCCTTGTTTATGAAGTACCAATCTCAACAGTTTAGACCTTGGAGAAGAAGGTTGACAGCATCTTAAAGAGCGGCTGTGGCTTCCAAAGAGTCTGAGCAGCATAAAAATTTCTTGTTAACACAATAAGCTAAAACTGCTGTTCAAGTCCTTGGAAGAGGACTTCAAAGTGACAAGAACCAAAAGATTTATTTTTTAATACAGAGGCTCCAACAATCCCAAGGTGGGACTGAAGTGAGGACAGAAAGGAAGGAAGAAGGAAGTGAAAAGCAGAGGTGGCTGTTCAACAAAAAGGCTGAATCGCAACAGGCTGGTGGGAATGGTGACCAGACAGTGGGGTGGTCTGGGATCATTTTCAACTTCCTGCATTAACATCAACAAAGGGAAGGGCTGAGAACAGCATTTGAGGAGGAGCGATCATGCAGGATGGGAAGAATGAGGCAATATCAGGTGTATAAGATGGGAGAAAGTGCTCAAAAAGAAAAAGAAACTTGGCAAGTGTACTTTAAAACCAACACTATTCTGCAGTCAAGAGAATATCAGCATGCAAACAACCATAGGTTTGCATCTTAAAAATGATTTTTGAATAGACTGGTACTTAAAAAGCTCTTTTCTACTCAAACTGAGCACTTTAAAGACTTCTTAATACAAGCCTCGTTCACAGTGCTTTATTCTATGCTTTTAGCACATACACTTACATGATTACATCAGGAGCAATTTGGGATTCAGTATCTTCTCCATGGACTGATGGAGCCTGGAACTGAACCACCAACCCTTCGATTAATAGAAAACCTGCTCTAACTCTAGAGTCACAGCTGCCCCACATTCTGCTTCTTTTAAAAATGTCTGGTATTTAGGTCCCATATGCTCAGGAACCACAGATATAGAGAGCAAAATAAAAAGCTAATTCAGTTTGGAGGTAGCTTTCTTGAAAGGCTGAAGGATGTTCATTTGTGACAGATAATTTCTCAGAGTTGTTTGCTCACTTGAGAATTTACATTAGCAGTAGAACATTTTCTGCACCTACAATGACTGCTGAAAATATTTTAGAGTCCAATCATAATTTGTCACACACATTTCAAAGAAACATGAATAGGTAGCTGCTGCTCAGCTCTAAAGTGCCTCGGAAATTCCCCATGGTACTCAGTCTCCTAAGCCTGAGTGTCCTCCAGTGCCTGGTGATCACAGAGAGGAGGAATGTGTTGAGCATGAATCATTTTTACATAATGTGGCTCTGTTTCATCTGATAATAGCTTCAAAAAATGCTGTAGCCATCTAGAACCATATTGAAGATTTCATAATGTTCATACCTCCAGTATGGCAGCAAACGATTTGTAACTGAACATTGGACACATGGAGATGAAATGAACCCTAATTTCAGCACAGAGGATCTCTTTATACAACAAAGGACCTTTAAGATCAGACAAAACAAGAAAAAAACATTCTACAACCATATCATTTTTTTTTTGGTAAGAACACCGAGATGGCGCTAGTGTAAGGCTTGCTGCCTGTCAGCTGTATTGTGTTTGATGTTAACTGTTCTTTTACTCAGTTTTATGTGTGAAGATGCTGCTGTTGTGCTGGCATATGATCGCCAAGTACTTCTGAATATCACAAGATGCTATTTTAAAACCCATATGTGGTGATCATTTTTACATAAACCCCCTCCTCACCTGATGTCTCTGCCAGCCTACCTGTTACATACATCGGTTGTCATTCCTCCAGAAGACATGGAAAGCAGGCAGGGGTTGTGATGAGATCCAAAGACCTCTGGAGGTCCTCCTGTGGGAGTGGCCATCCCTGTGGTTCTGGTGGATGTCATCTACCTCAGAGACTAAAGCGCCTTCGCTGGATCAGGCAGGTTGCTCCCACTTATCCTGTCGTGGTCCTCCTTCATCTGCCATTAGAAACTCCTTTTCCTTGGCATTCGGTTCGCCCTGCTGGTGTGGATTCAAAAAACATTCAGCCATTGCACCATGTTTCCCCACAAACACTGGAAGAGAAGACAGTTCATCTGGCTTTTGTTAATGCCAGATCCCTAGCAAACAAAAATTTTATTTTAAATTGCTTCTTTACTTCAAGCGAGCTGGATTTTATGTTCATTACAGAGACGTTGATTCAGTGAGTCATTCCTCTGTTCGGAGCTGCTTCCCCCAGACGGTCAGTGTTTTAGCACCTCTCAGAACAATGGTGGAGGGCTTGTATCTATTTTAAATCCACTCTTAAATGTCAGCTGTCACTGTCTCTCCTCATCTCCAGCTTCGAAGGGCTGATTTTAATCATATATTTAGACACACTTGTGTGCACTGGTTTATCATCTGCCGCAGTTCAACAAGGATTGTATTCATGATTTTATGGACTTTGTAGCAGGATTAAAAGTGAACTATGATCTGTTTCTAATTCGTGGAGATTTTAACATTCACGTGTTTTGTGAATCTCAGCCATTGGTCAGTGACTTTCTGAATATTATCAACTCGTTCAAGCTTACTCAGTTCATGTCTGATCCAACAGAGGAAAAAGGACACACACTGGAGCTTTTGCTGTCCTTTGGTCTGAACTTGAATGTGAATGAGGTTTGTGACATTCATATGTCTGATCACTTTACTGTAACACTGCTTTCTTCTCAAGTTAAACTGGGTTAAACTGCACTTCGGGTTACCATGTGTGCACTTTAACCCTTCAACTACAGCTTCAGTCACAGTGTGCTTCAGGTCCCTGACAGCAATCTTAGCCCTTAAGAACTGTTGCATAATTCCTCCTGTACCTGTATCCTGAACTTGGTTGCCCCTTTTAATTTGAAAACCAATAATGGAACCATAACATAATGTTCTACTTGTGCTTTAAGACACAATTGTAGAAATGCTGAGACTTTAAAAAACATGTTTACATGCTGTTAAAAGGTGTCTATGCATAAATTGTCTCTTTTTAACAGTTCTATGGTTGGTGATTTTTTTATAAGAAGCTGTTGCTGATAGCTGTTTCCTAGATCACATCTCTATTAATTAAAGTTAGTGAACTGGACATCTCCACTGTGTTTGTGCTGTTGTTGCCAGTTACAGGCTTTCTAAATTAATTACAGCCTGTCCAAGGAGTTGGCTTCAGTTTTGATTAGTAAAACTCCAGAATTTTATTAGCCTGTTACCTTCTCCTTCTTTCAGCTGCTCCCATTAGGGGTCACTGCAGAGGATCATCTTTTTCCATCTCAACCTATGCCTGCATCCTCTTCAGTCACTACAATCCTCTGCATGTCCTCCTTTACAACATCCATGAACCTCCTCTGTGGTCTTCCTCTTCTCCTCCAGCCTGGCAGCAAGGGAAGAGGAAGACCAGGATGAGTCTGTTCAAAATCCTTTGCCCAATGTATCGAATGTCCCTCCTCTGCACATGTCCAAACTATCTCAGCCTGAGCTCTCCCTCTGATGTACCCCAGACACTTATCTCCACCAACTCCATCCTTCAACACACTTCAAAATATAAAGTTTAAAACCAGTAGGTGACCTCACTGTGATTAAATTGCATCTTTATTTAACATCTATGATTCATATTATTGGCAAGTTTAGACTCTTTTTTGGGGCGCCACTAAATTTAATCTTAGCACCCCTAAAATGAATAATAGTAAGAGTAGTATTAATAATGCAATTTAGTATTGTTTTCTGACATTGTTCTCAAACTTTATATTATTATACAGTATAATGTACACTGAAAAAACAGGTGTGAGCAGTTTTGAGCAACTAACTATGTTTCTTATGAACGTAACACTGTAACATGTACATAACGAGAGAGATGAAAAACATTATTTCACTACTCATTTTGCTAAAAGTAGTTCATTAATTATCTATTAATGTTTTAATCATTAGGCAATGCATACACAACATTCTGACTTGGGACTGAGCCCCCTTAAAGGTCTGATATTAAAATCACCCTGGTTCATGGCGCTGGGTCTGACTGATATTTGGGGGTATCTCTGACAGCATTAACCCTTATAGTGACAACAACCAATCAGTACAGTACAAGGCAAGCTAACAGACCTTTTACTATCGTAAACATTTACTAGCATGAACAAAACTAGTTGCTAACTTTAATAACTTTGTAATCATGCAATCGTCCAACCACACCGCAGAATGCCTGCGGGAGTACGTGGTTAAGAATAGTGAACTCATTTCATGTGTATAGAATATAGAATAGGGTGTAAAATTGTCTTCTTTCTCCCATAGTCTGTGTCTTTCTTTCCCCTCCTTTTCCTCTTCTCTCTCTTCTTACCCACAACCAGTTGCGGCAGATGGCTGCCCCTCCCTGCGCCTGGTTCTGCTGCAGGTCTCTCCCTACGAAAAGGGAGTTCTTCCTTCCTACAGTCACCAAGTGCTTGCTCATTGGGGATGGTCTGATTGTTGGGGTTTTCTCTCTAATACTGTAGGGTCTTGCCAGTGTAAAGCACCTTGAGGTGACTTCTTTGTGAATTGGGGCTATATAAATAAAATTAAATAACACTGAACCTAAATGAACATGAAGTTTAAAAAAAAATACACCATGAGACCTGGTATTATATACTAAAAGCACTGACTGTCAAGTTTACTTAACCTTAAATAGTCATCACAGCCTCAACTTGTCAGTGCAATATACAATGCCTGTGCTTATACAGAGATCAGTTTTCCCTTTTAAAATTCTTGAATCTGTGTTTTTTCTAGTTGGTTTAAAAAACAGAAAAATATATGTTTGGAAGGAGTAAGTGATAAGACTAAAACTGACCAGAACATGATCAAAGCGAACCAAGAGATTTCTACAGTTAGTTATATAGTTAGCTTTGTGATTTCACCTTTAGTGTGAAGAATAAGTAAGATTCATCATAGCCCTTGAACAAAGCTCTTGTTAATGGAAAAAAACTGCCCCCTTCCATTACCATTCCTTGTATTATATACATTACCCTGCAAAAGTATTCATGCTTTCCATTAGAGGAACAGCAGTTCCTGTTTATTTGTCCAGCTGTTAGTTGTAACACTACTCTCACCAAAGGAAGTGTTGAGATTATGAGATGTGGTGACCCTGAAAAAAAAAAACAAGCCACACAAGGCAAAAGCTGCAAGCTATTACTTAAAGCATCAATCACAGCATTTAATAGCCTTTATAATTGTGAAATATTTTTTTTTTCAGGTGAACAGCATGGTGACTGTAGTTTTTTGAAGTGTGTTCCTGAATCACTTCAAGAGGAGCCACGTGAACACATCTCATGCTGACTTTTTTCTTATGTTTTTATCATTTTTATCCTTCTTTAGATATCATGGAAATAAACTGCCCACAGGTACAGCTGTAGGGCTCGCCTTGCTGGGTAAATGGTTTATGAAGGCCTTATTTTTCCTCTATATTCCACTTATTGGACTGTTACCGTCACAGCTCTCAGTAAGGACAGAAAGATATTCTGCAGTGTGACCACACACTGTTAAATAATATTTTGAATATGACATGATTTGAAAATGTGAAGCACAGAATCATCGATAATATCACCTCTGTAATTTTAAACCTACGTATCTTCTTTTTGTCATCTGTCCCCCCTCATATTGCATGGCCAACAGGTCTAGATTCTGTAATGTGTGCTGCTGTGTTGGCTCCCACAGAGATAAAAATGATTGAAGATGGGATCAAACTGAGGTTATTCTCTGCACCTAAAACCACATTTTCTTCCACAATTAGATCCCTTGGGCTCTACAGGTGCAGGGTTATGGCTTGGCAGCATCTCATTTCACCTGACAAACTCTTTGCAGCATTTGTGTTGAACTCTTGGTTCAAAGTTCAATCTTTAAATGTTTTTCAGAACATCTGCATGAGAGGCTGACAATATTTTTCTCAGCCTCGATAAAAAATATTGTCACTGAGGTCTTGCAGTGGCTTCAAAATGTGCACAGACTGTTCATGTCCCATAGGCGTGAAAAAGCTTAGACAATAAAATGAGCCATCTACAGCTCCCATATCTTTCCATTATGTAAAATATAAAAAGTCTCTAAAATGTAGCCTTATGAAACTTGTCATGGACCAACCACAAGTTTCACACAACTCTTTGACCAAAAAATCTAAGTTTGAGTTTTGCTAGAGCAACAGATGCCGGAGGTCACGTGAAAACACCAGCAGAGACCTCTTGTAGAGAAAAGGCCACTGCTCTCAGAGCATCTCAAAGAGAAAAGCTTTCAAAGCAAAGTTCTCAAGTCTGTCATCAAAACCAACCAAACGGCAAAGGATAATTTATTTTCAGTCCAGCTATTTTTTTAATTTTTTGACCATATGTTTTCATACTTGCCAACACTCCCATTTCTCTCATAGACCATTTCTTGGCAGCCTCCTATTTTGTTATTTCTCTCAGAATTTGCTCAGAATTCCAGGAATTTGCAAGGCCCTCAAACTTTATTTTAAATAATTAAAATGGAATACATGAATTAGTAACTCTTGTGTGCTTGTCTGATGTCACTCAAATTGTCAACTTATCTATGAAACACAGCACACACAGTCCACATACAAAATACAGTTTCAGTGCAACCCACAACCCAATTCAAGGGAGCTGATCTCTACGACACACCAGTTGGATGGTGAATGAATTAACTGCTGTCTCAGCTGTTTGACAGTTTCAGCTGTTTACTGCAAAGAAACCATTGACATCAGGAATTTAAGCTTAGGGTGACCAGATTTCCCTCTTTATATGGGATTACACAGCATTTTTATCTTATCCCCCTGGCCCACACTTGAGAAATTACAGTGGGTACGGAAAGTATTCAGACCCCTTTAAATTTTTCACTCTTTGTGTCATTGCAGCCATTTGCCAAAATCAAAAAAGTTCGCACCTCATCTTGACAGAAAAAAACCATTTTATTTCTCATTAATGTACACTCAGCACCCCATCTTGACAGAAAAAAACAGAAATGTAGAAATTTTTGCAAATTTATTAAAAAAGAAAAACTGAAATATCACATGGTCATAAGTATTCAGACCCTTTGCAGTGACACTCATATTTAACTCACATGCTGTCCATTTTTTCTGATCCTCCTTGAGATGGTTCTGCTCCTTCATTGGAGTCCAGCTGTGTTTAATTAAACTGATTGGACTTGATTAGGAAAGGCACACACCTGTCTATATAAGACCTTACAGCTCACAGTGCATGTCAGAGCAAATGAGAATCATGAGGTGGAAGGAACTGCCCAAGGAGCTCAGAGACAGAATTGTGGCAAGGCACAGATCTGG
>VUQH01013223.1:3497-13534 GCA_015106775.1 Etroplus canarensis
GAAAATATTGTTTTTTTTTTTTTTTTTTTTTTAAGCTTCATTTACTCCTGTTGGTATGTAACTAAATGATAAAATCCTGATGTAGGTCCACTCCTTGGAGGAGGATGGCAAACCTGCTCCAGTCTGCTGTTTGGAGGTCGAGCGAGGCCTAGAGAACAAGTACTTCATCATAGCTACAACGCGCAAACGCCTGTTCCAGTTTGTGGGTAAGGTGGCCGAGGGGTCAGAGCAGCAAGGCTTCAGTTCCATCTTTAATCAAAATCAGGACCTGCTTCCCAGTTTCCAGGAGTTCCCAGCCAACATGGGATACAGCGAAATCACCTTCTACACCTCCAAGCTGCGGACGTCCCCCAAGGCGTTTGCTTGGATGATGGGTAATGGAGTTCTTTATGGTCAGCTGGACTATGTTAGACCTGATTCCCTGCTGAGTGATGTGCAGGTAAATGTTTCAGTGTGTCAAAATGTTAAATATTTGTCTCAATAATATTTAACCCTTGTTTTTTATGTATCACAGACTTTCTCCACATCTTCTCTTTTACAATCAAACAGGTATGGGAGTACACTCCGGACATTGACCTGAGTAACAACAAGCCCATTTCCATCGTGCTGACACAGTTCCACTTCCTTCTTCTGCTTCATGACCGAGTTAAGGCCATCTGCACTCTGAATGGACAGGTGGTTTATGAGGATGTATTCCCAGATAAATTTGGCATCCTCAAGAAGATGATCAAAGACCCAGTTGGCGGGTTGGTGTGGATCTACACTGAGCGGGCGGTTTTTCGATATCATATCCAGCGTGAGTCTAGGGACGTCTGGCAGATGTACATGAGCATGAATAAATTTGATCTGGCAAAGGAGTACTGCCGCGACAGGCCTGAGTGCATGGACATGGTGCTAGCCAAGGAGGCTGAGCACTGCTTCCAGAATAAGCGCTACCTGGAGAGTGCCAAGTGCTATGCACAAACACAGAACTATTTTGAAGAGATAGCGCTCAAGTTTATTGAAGCCAAACAAGAGGAGGCTTTGAAGGAGTTCTTACTGAAGAAGCTAAACAATCTGAAACCCAGTGAGAGAACTCAGATCACCTTGCTGGTCACCTGGTTAGCAGAACTCTACTTAAACCGCCTTGGCCAGCTGGAGAGTGATGGTAACAGCCTCATCTTTAAAGAAACCCGCGATGAGTTCCGCCAGTTCATGAGCAGCTCTAAGCACAAGGAGTGTCTCTACAACAATCGAACCACCATCTATGACCTGCTGGCCAGCCATGGCAACGTGGACGATATGGTTTACTTCTCAGTCGTCATGCAGGACTACGAAAGAGTGATATCCCACTACTGCCAGCACGATGATTACAGTGCTGCTCTGGAAGTGCTTGCTAAGCACTGTGATGAAAAGCTGTTTTACAAGTTCTCCCCAGTGCTCATGCAGCACATTCCTAAAAATGTGGTAGATGCATGGATTCGGATGGGCAAGAAGCTGGACCCAAAGAAACTCATCCCAGCTCTGATGAACTACAGCCAGATGGGCAGCTCACAGCAGATCAGTGAAACCATCCGCTACATGGAGTTCTGTGTGTATGAGCTGATGGTGACGGAGGAGGCCATTCATAACTATTTGCTATCACTTTATGCAAAGTATAAGCCAGAGTCTCTGCTGTTGTATCTGAAACAGGCGGGCAAACATGCCTCTGAGATCCACTACGACCTTAAGTATGCCCTCAGGTTGTGTGCAGAGCATGGCTACAGCCAGGCCTGTGTGCTGGTATATAGGATTATGGAACTGTATGAAGAGGCAGTGGATCTTGCTTTAGAAGTAAGTAATGCATGTACCAGTGTCAGCGATGTATGTGAATAAGTGCTAAACATATTCAGTTCATAGATTATCAAAATCATATACAAAATGTGACAGTTTTAGCTATTGCACTGTGTGTTTTATTGTCCATAGGTAGATGTAGACTTAGCCAAGTCATGCGCTGACCTGCCTGAGGATGATGAGGAATTGAGGAAAAAGCTCTGGCTGAAGATCGCCAAGCACGTGGTGCAGAAGGAGGAAGATGTAAAGAAAGCCATGAACTGTCTGTCCAGCTGCAACCTGCTTAAAATCGAAGACATCCTACCTTTCTTTCCAGATTTTGTGACCATTGACCACTTTAAGGTCTGTAATGAAAAGGAAGTGGGTTTTTTGTTTGTTTGTTTGGTTTGCAGTGCATTGACTGGTCAGATGGGAGCTAATGTCTGTAATCAGATTCTGTATATTTAAATGTAGAATCTGTGAGGAAAGAGCAAGATTGTTAGTACTTTAAGCTTTCTGGGTTCAGTTTATAGTCTACTTGTAGTCAAAGTTCTGTTGATCCATCACATGTGAGCAGACATTAGTGCTTTTGTAAATAATGACCTGCAAAGGGAACAAAAGCCCTGGGCTGGAAAGCAGCTGGCTACACAAGAACCCCCTAAAAATTGTCTTTTGCCCACCAGAGGCTAAGCTGTTAGACTATCTGGTATCCAGATTGGGTGAAACTAGGTGGCATTTGCATTCCATGGCTGATACCGTATAAAAAGCTTATTCCTCTTCATCAGCTGAGGACTATAAAGATAACGGTGCTTGAAAAGGCCTCTGTCCTAAAGGAAAATAAGTTAGTTCCTGAGGCATGTCACCATGCTTTTTTGATTTGATAGTTCCAGAGCAATTCAAACAATCAGATTATATTGTATCTTGTATTAATGAACACAAAGTCACATGTCCTGGACGAGCCCCCATGTTGTCGTGACCCTGACTCAAAGGGAAGGACAAAATATGGAGACCACATATGACTTCAGTGAATAGTAAATTTAAGAACTTGAAAGTTAAATATGTAATCAGTTAATCATTATGTCTGTAGTGTGTGGAAGAGTGGACACGTGCTGTGGAGTTAAATTAAGAAATAAAGCAAGCAAAGCACAAACAAACCCAAATCACCTGAGATTCACTGCTGAGGTCCATATATACTTTCAGACAGGCAATCAACCCAGGTGACAAACATTGCTCTAAGTCAGCCACTCCCTTCATCCAAGTAACCACAAAACCCTGGAAGTGGATCTAAGGGCAAAGGGCCATCACATGTTAAATCTGTGATTTCTTACATGGTTGTTATGTTCACAATACAGTACAAACTATAATGTACTGCTTCAAATGAAGGCACGTTATCCTTTGTTCATAATGGTTTCTCAGGAGGCCATCTGCGGTTCCCTGGAGGAGTACAACCAGCACATTGAAGAGTTGAAGCAGGAAATGGAGGAGGCCACAGAGAGTGCTAAACGTATTAGAGAAGACATCCAAGAAATGAGGAACAAGTATGGTGTTGTGGATTCTCAGGAAAAGTGTGCTGCTTGTGACTTTCCGTTGCTCAACAGGCCCTTCTATCTGTTCCTGTGTGGACACATGTTTCACTATGACTGCCTATTCCAGGTAACCTACTGCACACAAGATATTTTACTGGTAATTTGCTAAGTAATCATGAAAAGAAGGGGGAAAACTCTGGATTTACTGTAAATTGTAGTCTCTGAGTATGTCCCCTATCTTTTTGTTTTCTTCCACTTTCTAGGAAGTGACTCCTCATTTGTCGACCTTCAAGCAGAATCGTCTCGAGGAGCTGCAGAAAAAACTGGCCGCAACCACGCAATCCTCTAAATCACGCCACCGTCCAGCACCAAAGGATGAGGGGGACACCTCCAGCCTGGGCAAGGCAACTGCAGTCACAAGTCGCGAGCAAATAAAATCAGACATTGATGACATCATTGCATCTGAGTGCGTATACTGCGGCGAACTGATGATCAAATCCATCGACAAGCCTTTCATCGATCCACAGAAATTTGAGGAGGAGAAATCCAGCTGGCTGTGAATAAAGGCTTTTTCTTCTTTAAGTGTTAGAGATATATGACAAATTCACTGTCTGTATGTCAGTGAATGTGGGTCATCCATCGGACAGACACATTAGGTGGACACGCACCTGATATCCTGTTGGTAGTGCCTATTGCTGAAAATGTAATCATCTTCAGCTCTCTACAGAATACCCTTATTTTGTTGTCAGTATTTGAAGCTGATTTAAACCTTTGCACTAGGAGTATGTAGTGAAAAATGGACATGAATAAACATGATGTACACTTGTACAGTGACATCAGATATTGCTAGTGCTGTACGCTGTGTACATGTATCTAAAACTCTGATTATAAGAGCAGAAAAAATAGAACTGCAGTACACCCACTTTATTTAGATATGCATTTGTTTGGTTCAGTGATAACACATGCACTAACAAAATGTGTGTGTCCAACCTTCGGTTTGGTCTCTTTCAATTTAAATATCTGTGTTCATCTAACTGTTATATAAGGAAGATAAACAAACTGCTATTTCACATATAGACTGTTTTGCAGTTAAACTGTGACACATTACAGCTTGTCAGTTTTGAAGGAATGATTGTTCAGTTTGCATAAGTGTAATAAATATTTAACAGTCAAGTTTAAGGCCTGCATTTCATCGCAGTTTCTCTGGAGCTAGATGATAAGCAGGACAGTGAACTGAAGGAGACATGGAAAAGAGCAGTGTAAGTGAATAAGAAGTAACTGGTAATTTAGTCAAACTGCAGTTTAACAGGAAGATCTGTGGGTGACTGTAAAGGGAGCCGTCATTTTTTAGCTCATCTGGCCCAAGGACCGATGAGTTAACGCTATGGGGAGGTGTTCGCCTGTTTGTCTGTCCACAATTCGCAAAAATTGCTACTCCTCCTAGATTCAGTAGTTCGCAAACAGGGGGGCATGGACAACCAGTTGAAAAATAATGAATTGAAAATAAGGAGAATATGTCTTTTTTATATATATAAAAAGAAACAAGCAAATGTTTACCAATGCTATTGGGCTGATAACATGCACCTTTAAGTAAAATTTGATGTGGATCCTTTTTTCTTATTAGTGATTGGTAAAATTCTAGGGTGCAGCATTTTTTTGTGGTGTGAGACGTGAACTTTTTTTCAGCTTATGAAGTGAGGCATGGCAAAAAAAGTTTGAAAACAACTGTCCTAGAGTATTGGTCAGATTTTTTGTGAAGCTTGCACACATTGATCACCTAATGGACCTTCTCCTAAACTGTGCTCAAGGTCAGGGTCATATTTTGTGCTGTTAGATTCTAGTGATCATCATAAAGGGAGTGATCCTATTTGTTGACTCCTTCTTTAGGAAGGCGTGTCTAGATCCATCTCGATTATGCTAATATCAATAATGCTGTGACATACTGATGCGTTCACATATTTGCATGCTTTTTGTGGCCATGGTTACTAGTGTCTCTGTAGTGTAGTGGTTTGCACATTTGCCTTACAAGCAAAAGGTCCCTAGTTCCATTCTGGGGGGGCACAAGCCCCTCTCACCATGGAGGGTTGCATCAGAAAGGGCATCCAGTGTAAAACCTCTGTCAAATTACCAATGTGGAATTGACCCCTTTGGAGAGAATACAAGGGAAGGTACATTTTATATGGCCTTGGTTACTACTGTGCAACAGCAACCACGCCCCTGAACTCAAACACTTTCATTTGGTGGTGAACAAGATTTTTAATTTGTCCTGGATGTGACTGTTTCCAAATTTATTTGACTTCTCTGTGGATTTTAACCGTCATTAGTTTATCCAATACAACGACCAATAATGCGAAAAGTTATCACTTTATTTCAGTACATCTCTCATTGCCATAACCGGAGAATTGTGATGGTTTGTGAGCCGGATGAGCTACTACATCACTGACATTTTTTATTAGTTTTTAACGTTCGTGGATTTTCCAGGCTCAATAAACAGATTTGCAAAAGCCTAATGAATTTTCCTGTATATTTTTAATTTTAGTTTGAAGATGGAGCTGCCAGGCATAAGGAAAAGAGGAAGAGCACAGAGAAGGTTCATGGATGTAGTGAAGTTTGGTAAAAACAAAAAAGTTCCAGTTCATTATTCTAAAGTGCATTTCTTATCTTTACGTTAGTTAACTGAAATCCTTTTGTTCAAATGTAGCTTTAGTTCTTAGTTTAAACTATAATAATTGTGCTACTAGCTCCATGGCTCTATTCTCTGTATAAATGTAGTCTGTGTAATACAGTCATTGCCATTATCAGAAGCTATACTGTATTAAACAAATGTCTTGAGCCAGCCCTCATTCCTTTATATTTTGCTAGGAGCCAGACTTCTTGTAATTTTAAAGTGGTCCTGAGCAATAGTTCTCCAGTCTTCTTAAAGGTCTTTCATTTTTTCCAGTCCTTGTACCTGATCATTTTCAGAGGATTTTTTGTTTGTTAGTTAAGCCAGTCAACATTTACCTACAGTATGAATTCTTTAAGAATAAAAATCCACCTAACACGAGGGATGAACCAGTGTTGTATCTACATATAACAGACAACTTAGCAAAGAACTAGTTAGAAATTGTATCTTCAGGTACCCTGTTACTAGCAGCGTGTCACAAAGACACATAATTTGTTCCTATTTCTTTAGTTGAATCTAAGAAAAATGCCAAAGGTCACATTGATTGACAGGTATAAATATTATTTTGGACAGTGATTCCACAAGAGATTTAGCTGAAAACTTGGCATATTTTGACATTGTGTACAGCATGCCATTAAAAATTTGAACAAACTGGACATACAGAGGACAAAATGAAGTGGCAGGCCTAAAACATAATTTTCAGCGGATGAACAGTACCTTAATATTATGGACTTAAGAAATAGGTTCTGACACAGGACCTGAAAGATGCATCTGGCACTTCAGTTGACACATCTACTGTTCACTGAAGCCTCATCAGAAATGGTGTCAATGGAAGGGTGGCTGTCAAAAAGCAACTCTTAAAGAAAGGAAACAGGGAGAAAAAGCTGAGGTATGCCAAATTTCACAAGAACTGGGCTGAAAATCAGTGGCAACGGGTCTTGTGGAGTAGGCAGTAAAAGCCTACCTGGATAGAAGAGTACACAATGGAACACCAACAGTTAAGGACCACCCTAGAGCCCAGAGCTCAACATTACTGAGGCAGTATTGGATCATGTTGAAAGAGAACAGAACAAAATGCAGTCAACATCCAAAGAAGAGCTTTGGAATGTCCTTCAAGAAGCCTGGAGAACTATTTCTGAAGACTACTGAAAGAAATTACAAGAAAGCTTGTCTAAGAGACTTCAGGCTGTGTTGAAGAATAAAGGTGGAGTGGGAGTGACCAGGATGAATTGAGCACATCAGAGGGACAGCTCAGGTTGAGAAGTTTGGAGACAAAGTCAAGGCTGAGATGGGTTGGACATGTGCAGAGGACCACAGAGAAGGTTCATGGATTTAGTGAAGGAGGACATGCAGAGGGCTGGTGTGACAGAGGAGGATGCAAGGGATAGGGTGAGATGGAGACATGTGATCTGCTGTGGTGACCCCTAATGGGAGATTACGGTGTTTGGAAGACACAGTTATGCCATGTGTCCACATCTGTTGCTAGTGAAAATGTAGGGAGGGTGAACTAAAGTTTGAGCTGGAACCAGTAAGTGTAAGTTTGTTCAATTCAAGAATGGACAGTTTCCATGAACACTTGTAATGCCTAGGAAAGTAACTTGTTCTAAATTATGTATATATAAATTATATATTGTCCCACACAAATACTCTCTTAGTCCCACATTTGGTTTGTTGGGATATGTTCACCCTAATTGGAACATGTTTTATGGTGACCCTGATGAAGGCCACAGGTCCAACAATAAAGTTTTTTTTAATGCTACAAGTGTTGCAGGAGTTTTGTCCTCTTCAAACTCGTTCCTCCTCTCCGTGCACCTTGGAAGCAGGTGAAGTTGTACCAGAAACCTCTTCAACATTCCTTAAACATTTTTTAAACCCCACACATTTTTGTGTAGGTGCCCGCTTTACCTAAAACGGAGTTCCCTTCTGGTGACGTAAGACGTAGCTCGGTAATCTTCGCAGTGAGCAGACGCTCTCAATCGAAATCGGAATTTCATCGATATATTAGCGTTAATTGCTCACATTCGATCCAAACGACCACACGCCGTGGCGGTGTACTTTGCTTTGTTAGTGAACGACACAGTTGGAATGATTTGCTTCTTGTATGTCCTAGGAGACATCTAGAAGCTGGCGTCCCTCTCTCTGGGATTGATTAAAGCGCCTGCTCCTTGCTGTCCCCTCGCCATGGCGTCGTGTCTCTGCTCTCTCAGTAAGAGAAAGTGGCCGCCTCTCTGCTGCTGCTGCCGACTCAAAGCTCACAGACTCGCTCCGCGTCTCATACCGCCATTTTGGAGTCAGAGAACCGAGAGTCGGCAGCAGCGACGGGAGAGACCGAAAGGGGGACACGGGGCCGAGGTGAGAGACTCCGCGGTGGTTGTTATGGCCAGACGGCGGTGGGGAAGATGGCCGGGAGGGAGAAAGAATTAAAAGATGGGGATCATAGGTGCAGCAGGCAGCCGAGTCTCGGATCATATCCTCAACGAGGCTACGCCAGGCGCGGGTGGAGGCCCTCGATGTGGCTGCGCGGAGATAGCAAGCGAGCTAATCAATTGCCATTAAACCGATTTCATATCTTAATACACAGTTTAGGCGGGGAGGTGGTGGCCTTAAAGAGACAGGGCCGATTTGAATACTTCATATTAACGCTGTGAGACGACGGCGGTGTCAAAACGCCTCAGCTTTTCCGAAGCTAACCAGCTAGCCTAAATCACATGCTGAATCACAACGATAGCAGGGAGGTAGTTTAAGGCTTAGCAAGAGGGAGGCTACCAGTGCTGCCTGGTTTATTAACGCAAGCTAGCGTGTGTGAGCCAGCAGCCTGATCTCCTTACTCTTACTGGCCGGAGGATGTGCTGCTACAGCCAGCCAGCTAGCTAACGGCCGCTAGCTTTCAAGCTACAAAACCGGTGAAGGTTAGTCAGCAACCCCAGGCTAACACTAGCTCGGGTTTGCAGGCTAATATATATAACGGAACGACGTGAGAGCAAAGAAATATAAATGCTATTTACTTAAGTACAATTTTGAGTAACTATACTTGAGTGTGTGTGTGTGTGTGTGTGTGTGTGTGTGTGTGTAAATAATGTATAGGGGGCACTTACTACTATAATTCCACAATATATACTTTGGACTCCACTACATTTCTGAATATAATAGAATATAAGCCTTTATTGCCATGAAATTGCAACCCCCGCACACACAGAAAGTGCTTAAAATACATTTATATACAATCAGTTATTCTAGTTTTGTGTTTTGAGTATTTGTTTTCAATTCAGTTCAGTTTCAGTTAGTTTCCAGAGTGGCTTTCTCTGTTTAATTTGCTTTTTATTGTTTGAAAGGGTTTTAATTTTTATTAGTTTCAGTGGTAGTTTTAGTTTTCTTGATTTAATATAATTTGGATGGCATTTGTCAGGGGAAGATTTAAGATGCTCAGATTAGAAATTACAATGCAAGAACAACACTTTAAGGCAGTTGACTCACAACCATGCAGATATCCTGAGTCTCAATAAACAGATGCACCAAAGCCTCATCACCAGGGCCCCCATGGAATCTTCGGCCGCAGAGTTTTCCACCTGGATCACAGCAGAAAACTACGAAAAAATCTGCAGATTCCCTTCAGACTTGTCTCACCAAATGTGGCCAAACTGACGAAGCCCAAAACTGAGAAAATTTATATTTTTATTTTATTTTTGTGAGCTCATAATATCTTTTTAGGTAGTTTTCATTTTTACCAAAAGTATAGTTTTTATTTTTATTTCAGTTAACTAAAATTATTTCTCATTTAGTGTTAATTCACTCTAGAACCTTTTATGTCATATGCATAAAAACCCACGCAAACAGATGACATACAAGCCATACAAGGCCAGTGAAAAGGCATTTGTAGAAAATATAGAATAAAATGAAACTCTGGTTTTGCAGAATTCACAGTAGCACATTGCACGGATTCACATTGTTCGGATTGTTGGGGTTTTCTCTTTAACACTGTACTATCATTACCTTACAGTGTGAAGCGCCTCAAGGTGACTTTTGTTGTGAATTGGTGCTATATAAATAAAATTGAA
>VUQH01013223.1:17237-29348 GCA_015106775.1 Etroplus canarensis
AACACACTTTTGCATTGATTTAAGTTGGACGAGACTGTAATACAAACAGGTTTTTTTTTAAATTTATGGCAGGTTTTAATGACAGCGTTGGTCGGTCTGTCTGCTTGACACTCCCATTTTGCAGTAATGAAAATGAAGGAAGAGGAACAGACTGAGCATGTCATCTTACTAGACAAGACAGACATTGACAAAGTAAACCTTTGGGGACACGATTTGTAGCTGGAAAAAAGGCAATAAATCACGTTATATCACAATACATGTTACTGCAATATTGGGCATATTGCAAATTGTTTGAAATCACAGTAGAGATCATGGGATCTCTGGTGATTTCCACCTCTACTAAAAACATGGGAGTAAACTGTGTATGCTTTAAAAACATAGTAATTTTCAAAAAGCTACCTTTTCCTCTATTACTATTTTGAAATTATGAGCACTCATTGTTAGTACGGCACAATAAAATAAGCTTCCAGTAAAAGCTCTTTATTATGGTTATTTAAATATCAGTGTGTAACTGAATTTCTTCTTTTTGTAGGGTTTTCACCTTTGATCTTTATTGTTGGAATCATAAACAATGCCATCCCTCACTGAGAAGGTAGGTTCATTAAAAAACATTTACAGTTTTTTGCAGACAGTGTAGTGGTATTGTACTACAGTTGAAACCAGAAGTTTACATACACTGTGTAAAAAGATACAAACATTTTTTCTCACTGTCTGAAATCAGACTAAACTTCTCCTGCTTTAGGTCAGTTAGGATTACCAAAATTATTTATTTTGCTAAATGCTGCAATAATGAGAGAGATTTTTATTAATTTCTTCAAAGTCCGAAGTTTACATACATTTCCTTATTATTTGGTAGCATTGCCTTTAAACTGTATAACTTGGGTCAAGCGTTTTGGGTATCCTTCCACAAGCTTCTCACAATACTTTGCTGGAATTCTGGCCCATTCCTCCTGACAGAACTGGTGCAGCTGAGTCAGTTTTGTAGGCCGCCTTCCTTGCACACACCTTTTCAATTCTGCCCACAAATTTTCTATGGGTTTGGGCTTTGTGATGGCCGCTCCAAAACGTTGACTTTGTTGTCCTTAAGCCACTTTGTGAATATTTTGGCGGTATTCTTAGGGTCATTGTCCATTTGGAAGACCCCTTTGCACCCAAGCTTCAACTTCCTGGCTGATGGCTTGAGATGTTGCTTCAATATTTCCACCTAATATTCTTTCTTGATGATGCCATCTGTTTTATGAAGTGCACCAGTTCCTCCTGCAGCAAAACAGCCCCACAACATGATGCTGCCACCCCCATGCTTCACAGTTGGGATTGTGTTCTCAGAATTACAAGCTTCTTCCTTTTTCCTCCAAATGTAGTGATGGTCATTATGGCCAAACAGTTCCAATTTAGTTTCATTAGACAATAGGACATGTCTCCAAAAATTAAGGTCTTTGTCGCTGTGTGCATTTGCAAACTGTAATCTGGCTTTTTTATGTCACCTTTGAAGTAATGGCTTCTTCCTGGCTGAGTGGCTAAAAGGCCACTCAGCCAGGAAGAACCCGTCTCCTTCCTGAGCGGTATGATGGCTGGACATTCCCATGTTGTTTAAACTTGCAGATAATTGTTTGAACAGATAAACTTGGCACCTTCAAGAAGGAAATTGCACCCAAGGATAAACCAGACTAGTGGAGTTCCACAATTCTCTTCCTGATATCTTGGCTGATTTCTTTTGATTTTCCCACAATTTCAAACATGGAAGTAGTGTGTTTGAGTGTGGCCTTAATATACATGCACAGGTGTGAATCCAGTTAACTCAAATGTTGTCAGTTAACCTAATCTAACCTAACCTAATCAGAAGCTCTAAAAGTCATGTCATCATCATCTGAACTTTCCCACATTGTTTAAAGGAATAGTATTCTTTGTGTATGTAAACTTCTCACTTTGAAGAAATGAATAAAAATCACTCTAAAATATTCTCTCACTCATTATTGCAGCATTTAGCAAATAGAAATAATGTTGGCAATCCTAACTGGCCTAAAACAGGAGAAGTTCAGTTTGATTTATTTTCAGACAGTGAGAAAAATTACAATGAAGGTTGTTACCTGACTCCGTCATATTGTTAATAACAAAACAGTTACCCATCGGAGTCCAACAATACACGAAACGCAGAGCTTTTGCAGCTATCTCAGCTGCTTCTTCAGTGACATCTGAGTTACTCCTTCTTGGTCACATGACCAGCACCCGGCTGGTCATATGATATCAACAGCTGGTCGTAGATGGCCTGCAGATTGTAACCCCTGTCCCGGTTCAGGGCGGGGTTGTACATCCGGATCTCAATGGCCTCGCGGATCTTTCGTCTCCACAGCTGTCTTCACTTGCTAAGACACACACATCTAACAAGCCGATGTCATGTTTGAGGTCGAGTCGGTGCTCCCCAACCGCGGTGAGGGGCTCACGCTTGGACAAGTGGTCTTTCATACAGGTCCCTAATGTCCTAGCGGTTTCCCTGATGTAAATGTCCTGGCACTCCGGGCATGTGTCTTTGTAGACCACTCCACACTTGCTGTATGCTACTGTCTTGTCTTTATGGTGGACTAGTTGTTGTCTAATAGTGTTGACTGGCCATGATGACCCTGGACAGCTGTTCAGACAGACCCCTAATGTACAGGAGACCAACACTGTATTTGGTCTCCCGGAGGTCGGAGTATCAGGAGCCACAGGGGTTACGATCTGCCGGCCATCTACGACCAGCTGTTGATATCATATGACCAGCCGGGAGTAACTCAGATGTCACTGAAGAAGCAGCTGAGATAGCTGCGAAAGCTCTGCGTTTCGTTTATAGTTTGACTCCAATGGGTAACTGTGTTTTATTATTAGTGAGAAAAATGTTTTTGTCTTTTTACATAGTGTATGTAAACTTCTGGTTTCAACTATATGTGTTTGCACATTAGAGGAAAGTACTTCGGTGCTTGGTGTAACTGTCCTTTTTTGTTCAACTTGATAAATGATGTAGGCAGTGATTAAGAGTTCCCCTTGTTATCCCAGACTAGCTGGGAAATGAAGAAAAAGCAAAGTAAGCAATTTAGAGTGCTTTTAAGTACCATCAGTCCTTTAGTTCTTGCTGGGATTTAGGTGAATACATTTGTAGACCTCTTACGTTGTGTTATTTGCACCTCTATTTCTCCCAAACTTCTCTCTTCAGTAAAAGGCCTTGCACTGCTGGGCAGTGGTTGTCTGTGCCGAATGGCGTCAGGGCAAGGTGGCCGGCTGGAGGTCGGAGTATTAGGAGCCTCTTCCCTAGCCAAACCTCTTTACCTGCAGCGCTTAGAAAGATCGCTGAAGTTGGACAGTTTTCTGCGACAGACTGCTGCTATCTTCAACAGAGATATAACCAGGTACAGAATAAGAGGAGCTGAAGGTGTACATTCACCTGTTGCTCACAGGCTCAGGTTTGCTCTGGGCATCAGTTGCAGCTAAATTAATTTTTTTTAAAAAGTGCTTTGCAGCAGTCTTCCATCCTAACTGGATGAGACTGAGCAGTTGAATTATACAAAATAAATACATTTGCATGACTGACTTATTGTTGTTTGTCTTTTTGATATTACGCTTAGTATATTAGGTCAATAGTATCTGATGCTTTATGGCATAAATTAACATGCTTCTTACAGCTTCTGCAGTACACATCTAAAGAAAATAACACAAACTGTACAAACAGGATGCAAACGTTGGACTTACAGCTACATATTTCTGTTGTAGTGATGACAGTGATAGTGATGGTGCACTGGGGACAGGGCTGTCCCTAGACCCCACAGCTCAAGATACGGCTTTGACAGTGAAGAGCGAGTCGTGTGAGCAAGGGGATGGGTTAGCAGAAGGCAAGCCTCTTAATGGAGTACTTCTGCAAGGTAAAGATAAGATGCATACAGAAAAAAATGTTATCCATGTATTACTACACATGCACACACTCACTGGTGTAATGAGTCTTTTCATACATATTTATTCTATGTTGTTTTTTATTTCTTTGTTTTCACAGAACAAAAGGCAGATAAAACAAGCCATTATAATTTTTCTAAGCTGAAGAAGAACCGGAAATGGCTCAAGGTATTTACACTGACTAATAAACTAAACTAAAATAACCAATACATTAATGGACACAGATTATTAGATGCAGTCTTTCTACTACTACTATTAAGTTCCATTCTTTCAAACACAGTACATTGTGTATCACACACCCTCACCTTTCTTTAACCATGCTCGCACTTTTCTCCTGCAGAATATCCTGTTGACTGACGACACCACTGACTCGGAGTCAGACTCTGATGACGCTAACTTCAGTCTGTCTCGAGAAGAACTGCATGACATGCTGAGGCTCCATCGTTACACCAGGCAGCATCAGAGCAAGTTCTACTCTGACCGGGAGGTACAAATACACACACATAAATATAGTGCTTGCAATGCGGAAGAAGTGAATCACTTTATATTTGAAGGCAGCTTAAGGCTTCGAAAACAAGCACAAAATTTTAAAATTGTTAAACATGGCTAATGAAGAATGGCAGAGAATGGTGTAATATGGGTGCTTAGTACATGTCAGTAGCCTGGTAGTATTGTTTTAAATTGACTGCACTCCCTGGGTTTTTGGCTTGCTGGTTCCATAGTCAAACACATTGCAATAGTTAAGTCTGGAACAGATTAAAGCATGGATGACCTTTACTACGTCTGCTGAAGAAAGAAATAACTTGGTCTTGGGCACCACCCTTGCTGGCCAAAGCAGGGACTGCAACACTTTAGTTATCTGAGTATCAAAGGACAAGTTTTGGTAAAAAGATGCCAAAACTAGAAGGACAAATGATTTCTCCAATTTAGTGTCATTCAGCGGTAGAAATTTTTTTGAAATCCACTTTTTAATATCCGCGATGCAGAGCATAACACAGGATGGATCCATAGAACCAGAATTTTTGGGTGACATATAATCGCGTGAGATTAATGCAACGGCTATGCATGATTTGCCCCACTGATAACATACTGTATATGTAGTGAATAATAGGGGATTATAAGAAGAGAAGGCAATACAGAGAATTACCTGTTTGACACACAAGAACCCAGCCAATTTAGTGCTTTATCTCTTAGGCTAACAAAGTTCTTCAGACATGATTAAGATATCATGGTCCACTGTGTGTGTGTTTGTTTTCTGCAGCTTCACCAATATCAATACTACAGCACCGGGCTCCTGTCTACTCACGACCCCTTCTATGAGCAACAACGTCACCTACTGGGTCCAAAGAAAAAGAAAATTAAAGATGAAAAGAAATTTAAGAGTAAGAAGAATAAAGTCATAACAGTGCCCATGCAGGGAATGGGGAAAAAAATTTCTTTGGCAATAGTTAACAAGATTGACCTTTTTCATTTGAATTCCTTGCCTTTTTCTTTTAGCCAAACTGAAAAAAGTGAAGAAGAAGAAGAAACGGGGAGAGGGAGAATTTTTGGATGAGGACCGTCCCTATGTCACCAAGATCTTTGCTAAGTTTTCCCACGATGCTCCACTGCCCATGGTGAAGAAAAAACATCTCACCGTTGAGCAGCTGAATGCCCGGCGACGCAAGGTCTGGCTCACTATCGCCAAAAAGGAAATCCCCAAGGTCTGTATGCATAAAGGAGTGGACCAAAATATATTGCCCTGTTTGATGTTTGTTTACTGTGTATTTGGGGTATTGGGCTTACAGGGTCACTTTGGTTTTTTGGTACCATTTTCCAGTGTCTTTGTAGTCCCATTTGTCCTGTTTATACTCTTTTTCAGTCCTTCAAGCAGAAGACTTCTGCTAAGAACCTGTTATTGACCAATGCCAAAAAGGTGAGTAAGGGTATACACTATTATGTGGTTACGATGAATGTTTAAAAGCACATTTATAGTGTTTTGTTAAACGTTCTTGGTGTCTCATTCATGTGGACAACTTGGTGGTTACTCTCAGTGCTTATACTATGCAAGGATAATGTTAACTGTTTCATGTACCCTCAGCTGGCTCACCAGTGCATGCGAGAGGTACGGCGTGCAGCTATTCAGGCTCAAAAGAACTGTAAAGAAACATTACCTCGTGCCCGGCGCCTTACCAAGGAGATGATGCTTTACTGGAAGAAATATGATAAAGTGGAAAAGGAGCACAGGAAGAGGGCTGAGAAGGAAGCTCTGGAGCAACGGAAACTAGACGAAGAGATGAGAGAGGTTGGTTACAAGCAAGTTAATGTCTATGTAGACATTTTAAATCTCGCATCGAAGTATTAAGATTGAAAACATAGCATATATGTTTTCTCCATTGCCTTTTCTTTGCCTTTCTCATAGGCCAAGCGTCAGCAGCGTAAACTGAATTTCCTCATCACCCAAACGGAGTTATATGCTCATTTTATGAGTGGTAAAGCTAGTGTGGGGACTCCAGGAGGAGATGCAGCGCAGGAGGAAATTCTGAAAAAACTTGAAGACACTGCAGCCCAGAGACAGATAGACATTGGAGGAGGAGTAATGGTCAATATGGGACAGGAGGACTATGGTATGACATGCTCAATAAAGTTTAATGTAATACATAGGAAATTAGTAATTGAAAGTCCTTATTGATGACTAATATTTGTTTATACATTTGTTATTGTTGACCAAGCTCACCAAACTATGCTGGTGTCTAATAAAATGAGGAGAGTCTATTTATCATATATATTTGTTTCCTCCTAAGTGTTATGTTTAGCTGTAGACCGTTTGTTTGACGTTTTCCTCCTCTGGTCTTAATAGACTGATGACTAATGATAGTATTCTGCATTTCAGTTGATTAAGTATTAAAAAGAATGGCAATATGTTGGTAAGAATGTCAGTGTTCTAGACTAGCTGTTTTTTGACATTATACTCTTCTGTATAGGAAAGAAAAGTCAGATTCAAATTGGATTCCAGTGCTTTTATGCACACGATAATTGTATCTGATTACAGATAGTGAATACTACAAATCCCAGGCATTGAGGAATGCCCAAGAGGCCTACCAGATTCATCAGGAGCGAGTGAGTAATGCATGTACAGCATTAGAAAGGCTCTTATTTCACATACATGACTCCTGGTAATGACCAGATTTCTCTCTGCAGACGCGAATGTTTGATGAAGAGGCTAAAGACAGTCGTAGTGCATCTCTACATGCAGCTGGCAGCTTGTCCACAGGCGTCGGCTCCGGGTTTGGAGAAAGCTACAGTCTTTCAAACCCATCCATCCGTGCAGGTGAAGACATTCCTCAGCCCACCATTTTCAATGGAAAACTCAAGGGATACCAACTTAAAGGCATGAATTGGCTGGCCAACCTTTATGAGCAGGTATATGTCTGTGAAATTTGGGACTGTTTTCTCCAACACTCAGTGTTCCTTTAGTTTGTGTTGTCTTCAGAATGTGCAGTTATGTGACCAGAATTATGAATTGTATAAAGAGATCCTTTTTAATGTTTGGGTTAAGAAATTCTCAGAATAAATGTGTAAAGCCACTAACATTCAGTGCTCATTAGCATTGGTTTTGGTAGACATTTGTACTTTAAATGATTCTGTCATGTCTTCTGATTTTTCATCTCCATTAAGTGATTTATTCCTCCTCCCTTCATTTTCTTCTTATTTCCACAGGGAATCAATGGAATCTTGGCAGATGAAATGGGTCTGGGAAAGACGGTTCAGAGTATTGCTTTGTTAGCACACTTAGCAGAGGTAAGAGAGAGGACTGGGTCAAGAGGTTTCATTCACCACACTCTTTCAAAACACTTTATGGAATATTCAGTTGACTCAACTATTGTTTTTAGCTTGTAAAAACATCTAAAAGGCAGCTTCGCCGTGCACCTGCATCCTTTAAAGAGTCCCTAGTTTCTGGCTTTTTGCAGGTGCTGGAACATTTCATTGAATTAGTCATCTGACTTATTTCATTGCTGTGACGAGCTGATTTTCCAGCTCTTTACATTTTTGGTCTCATAAGCCCAAAGGCGATAAAGTGGAATTCAGGTGGAAATGTGAGCTTTTCAGTCAACTGTCACTGGCAGGAAGTTGCATGCTGTGTTCCTCTTGGGCTTCCTGTTTGCTGGGTGCCGCTCACACATGCACAACAGACCACCTGTTGCGGTGGCTGACATAGTATTCACGTTTCTGTTCCTGCGCAGAGAGATAACATTTGGGGTCCGTTCCTGATCATCTCTCCGGCGTCTACGCTCAACAACTGGCATCAGGAGTTCACTCGCTTTGTGCCCAAATTCAAGGTGAGAATCCACCACACTGCTGAGTGAGCACACCAAAGGAAACATCTGCAGAAAAACATAAAAATGAACCCTACATCTTGCTACTGTGGTTCTTCCCCTGTTGTATTTTTCTCTCCTCTTATTAATGCAGTGCTGTGTTCCTTTTGAAATTTTGAGAGCAAACAGCAGTTATCAGAAATAAAAGGTCATCTAGAACTGTCCATCAGGGGGCGATATTGTAGCATTGCTGATGTTAATGTAAAACTACGAAGCAGTTTCTATTTATGTTGAGTGCTAATTCTCAGAAAATGTTTTTGCATGCCATATCTGGCTCTTTAATGGCTGTATGTAGCCAAAAAATGATCAAACACATCAATATGTCAGCTATGCTTGAGTACACACACACACATAAAGAGACACACACACTATGATATGCATAACTTCTTGTTGTGCTCAACATTCAGCTGTGCCCATTTTCTCAGCCAGTTTGGAAATACATCAATTGCAGTTTGTTTTGCTAATGAGGTGTGAAAAGACCCCATTACACCATTTGAAGATAAGCTTCCTGAACACTCAAAGCAAGACTGACTGAAAACAATGGAATAGCAGCATGCGTTGAGAGATGTAATGATGTGTAAATCTTTTCACATCACATTCTACATCAACAAGCGAGGCAGTGATTTATATGTGATGGTATGCCTAAATATTTCCTCTGAGAACATCATCATGGCTCTGTTTATTCTGCATTGCTTAGTCTAAATGTAACGGTTTTGGAGAAGCTTAGTTTGAATGCAGGTGACATTAAACATATTTACACAGTGATTTTTTTGGTGTAGCAAGTTTGACGGAACTGACACACCTTTTGCCTTGTTTTTAATGTTACAATCCCTTAGGTGTTACCATACTGGGGAAATCCTCATGATCGCAAAGTCATTCGGAAATTTTGGAGTCAGGTAAAGATGAAATGTTAAATGATTTTAAGTTGTTTGGTCAGTAAATTCAGCACTTTTAGTCCGTAATTCGCCCCTCCCTTGTGATTTGTTGTACAGAAAACCCTTTACACACAAAATGCACCTTTTCATGTGGTGATCACGAGCTACCAGCTGGTGGTCCAAGATGTCAAGTACTTCCAGAGGGTCAAGTGGCAGTACATGGTTCTGGATGAAGCCCAGGCATTGAAAAGCAGCACGAGGTGAGGCATTATTATAGTGGCTACTGTATTCATAATCACAGAGCATATGAACAAAAGTACTGGGCCACCTGCAAGCGCCTTTATGAAATCCAATAATATGGAGCTGTTCCCTCCTTTACAGCTCTACAAGCTTCCACTCTTCTGGGAAGGCTTTTTACAAGATTTTGCCCATTTATCCAGAAGAACATTTGTGAGGTCAGACACCAGTGTTGGATGAAAGGGCCTGACCCGCAATCGCCATTATAGTTAATGTCAGAGGTGTTGGATTGGGTTGACGTCAGGGCTCTGTTTGGGCCATTCAAGTTCTTTCACACCAAACTCCAAACAACCATGTGTTTATGGACCTTGCTTTATACACTGGGGGACAGTCATGCTGGAACAGAAAAGGGCCTCATACAAAGTTGAAAGTATAGAATTGTCCAAAATGTCTTCATTAAACAAAGCATTAAAAGCATTAACTAAGGGGCTCAGTCCAACCCCAGAAAAAAAACCCATAGCATTATCCCTCCTACACCAAACTTTACAGCTAGGAAAGTGCAGTCAGGAAGGCAACTTTTTCCTGGCATTTACAAACCTAAACTCATCCATCAGACTGCCGGATAGAGAAATGTAATTTCTCATTCCACAGAACATGTCCAGTGAGAGTGTACTTTACACCACTCTATTCGATGCTTGGCATTGTGTATGGTAATGTAAGGCTGCAGTTACTGAGTCAGCAGAGTGCTGGGTACTTTTTTTGCACTGTGTGTCTCGGCACTCACCGATCCCACTCTGTAACTTTACATAGTCTGCAACTTCATGGGTGAGCTGCTGTCGTTGCTAAAAGCTTCCACTTTGCAATAATACCATTTACAGTTCATCATGGAATATCTTGGAGGGAAGAAATTTCAAGAACTGACTTAATAGTAGCAATAGTAGCATCCTATTATTCAGAAAGCTCTTTAGAATTACCCATTCTTTGTAAAGACAGACTGCATGGCTAGATCCTTGATGTTATACACCTGTGACTGTAGGACTGAATGGAAAAAATGGAATTCAATGAGGTGTGGCCCAATACTTTTGTCCATATAGTGTAGTTTGAACAAATGATAAGGAGACATTTTACAGGCCTTTTAATGGCTTTACTATCCAACTATAATGTCATTCTGGAGAAAAATAGAAAGAAATCATAGAAATGAATGGCTATTTTCTAGTCTTTCTAGACTGTAGCTTTTCACAAGTATGGAAAACCATTTTTTTCTGAACAAATAAAGCACTGAATGCTTTGGAAAAGTTCTTGAGAAATGTTAAGCAGAAAAAGTGTGTAATAAATCAGCTAAAATATGCAGAGCAAGGAAAACTGTTCTTTAAGTTATTTTGTATATCAACAAAAAAAGCCCGGAAAAATATAGTCGTCAGCTTCAACAGCTACACGCGTCATTTCTTTGCTCCCATTGGAGATGTGCCAAAATCAATAGACTGAAGCAAGTATACAGCTGCACGCAAGCAGTAATTCACAATTTCTGTATATTATGTGATCACTTAATGTTATGTTTTGAATGTAGACAATATTTGTGGGTCTTACAAGAGGTGATGGTCTTTGTCTCTGTTTCTGTTTTCAGCGTTCGGTGGAAAATCCTCCTGCAGTTTCAGTGTCGGAACAGACTTCTGTTAACTGGGACACCCATCCAGAACACAATGGCTGAGGTGAGCTGTGTGTGTGTGCGTGCGTGTGTGTGTGTGTGTGTGTGTGTGTGTGTGTGGTCATGTGAGTTGGTGTGTGTAAATCAGAGCTGTTACAGATTGCATGTTTTCCTCTTAGCTGTGGGCCCTGCTGCACTTCATCATGCCTACATTGTTTGATTCCCATGAAGAGTTTAATGAGTGGTTCTCCAAGGACATAGAGAGCCATGCTGAAAACAAGTCTGCAATCGATGAGAGTGAGTGCAAAAAAGCTACCAATTTTTTTCACCATTTTAGCTTGTTTGGAAATTGAATAACCTGTGTACTGTAACTGTTCTTCTGTTACTGCTAATTGTTGCATGTAATATGGTTTGTTTAAAAAAAACAAACATGATCTGATCTTTTTTCAGACCAGCTGTCCAGATTACACATGATCCTCAAGCCTTTTATGCTGCGCAGAATAAAGAAGGATGTGGAAAATGAACTCTCAGACAAGGTAGAAGAAATGAGCCTCATGTCTAGAAATGTATATTTAAATTTAATAAAAATTAAGAATTATATAATAATCTTAATTTTTCAGTTTTTCAAAGGGAAAAAGGGGAAGATTTTTCCAAACGTGTCCTTACTGTCATTCCATTTTTTTTTGCCAATATGTTTATTGTCTTTTTCAAAAAAAAATTTTCACAAACACATAACATATACACATTACACACACAAACTGCATACCCTTGCATCATTTTTCAATTCGAATAAACATAATGAAATTGGATTAATTAACAAATTAAGAAGGAAAATAATTTTTAAGGAAAAAAAGGAGGGGGGGAAAGAAAGAAAATGGGGGCTACATTTTACAGCATTTGCAAATCATTTCAGAAAAATCTAGCACTTTCATTTGTCATGATATTCATATGGTTCCCAGAGTTTATCAAAGTCTTTTCGTTTGCCCTTGGCAATGTATGTTAATCTTTCCAGTCCAATACATTCAGAAAGTTCCTTCATCCACATCTTCATTGTAGGAGCGTCCATACTCTTCCAGCATAG
>VUQH01013224.1:5115-23934 GCA_015106775.1 Etroplus canarensis
AATACAAGCTTGGAGAATGAGAGAATGCCTGAGGAGTGGAGAAGAAGTGCACTGGTACCAATCTTCAAGAATAAGGGTGATGTGCAGAGCTGCAGTAACTACAGAGGGATCAAGTTGATGAGCCATATTATGAAGATATGGGAAAGGGTTGTTGAAGCTAGGTTAAGAAGAGAGGTGACCATCAGCGAGCACCCAGTTTCTTGAACATGTCAGTGGGTTCACTGTATTCGAATAGCCTCCACAGTCACCAAATCTCAATCCAACAGAGCACCTTCGAGATACGGTGGAACGGGAGGGTCACATCATGGATGTGCAGCTGAAAAAACACATCTATGTTCTCTATGTATTCAGGCAGTTCTGAAGGCAAAAGGGGGTCCAGCCCAGTACTAGCAAGGTGGTCAGTGAGTGTACATACTGTATGTGGTGTACAAATAAAACCTTAGCTCTGGCTCTCATCCAAACTTTAACCATTTTGTGAAATGTGGAAATCCATAGAAATGACACCCAAAATTTGCCAAAAGCAACATACTAATTATATACCAATCCATGATAACATTTTTTTAACTGTGGGTCAATGGAAAGAAGCTGCAAAACAACATGCCTTGACATGTCATTACTTTTAAAGTCAGTATGGAGAAACTTAGCAAGCAGATACTTATTTATGCACCCTGCAGTTACAGAGAAAAAAAATGTCCTCAATTGGAGTCGTGCTTCTGGCCACCTGGAGACTGTTAATCCAGTATTGTTGTTTCCTTCACTCTTTCACTCAGTAGTTGCTAAATACTCCATTTTAGTTAGCTGCTAACTGTCTTCTATTTGGAGCTGAGCAGGTTATGCGTTGTACATGGGATTTTTACAGCCCTTTCACTGAAAACAGCTGCCTGCTGAAGCTTAAAATGACACAGAGAGACTTCAACAAAACAGTAAGGTTGTAGGCTGGCTGGATTGGAAAAAAAATAGCTGGAATACTCATAAAGGTCTGTAAAGATTCAGGTAATCATTCTCTGTAATTTTAATGTGTGCCCTTTTTACTTTATCATTTGGTGCACTGTGATTATAATTTCATTAATTTTAACCTCTTAAAATGCAAGTGTACTCTATAGAGATACTAAATATGCCAATTTACCTTTTTGTCTCTTTAGCAATATTGTCACTGTGAGAGGAATGTATGTTTCTTTTTCAAAGGTATTGCTACAGTTTATACAAGCTCTGCTTAATGGCACAAAAATAGGTTAAAAATGTCCAGATTTTTCTACAGCAAACTACTGGTAGCCTCATTTAAGCATACCTCTCATATCACTAAATCTTTGATGCTGCCTTGTGCCTCGAAGCAAATGTAGCAAGCAAATCTACTTGTTGTTTAAGAAGAAAATCTGTTTGTTGGGCCACTTTTGCTGCTTGATATAAAAGCATTTCCAGGTTCCAGAAGGAGACAAAAAAACTTTTGAGAAGAACAAAAGAAAAAGTTGGGATTTTGACGCTGGTCTGCTCACAAACAGTTTTCTGCTATTCTTAGTAAAATGACCCCTAGTGTGCTTGTGTGTCCCAAATAAGACAGGCAGCTTAATGCTAAAACAATTAGCCTCTCCAGCACGTGCTGAAGACCAGCTTGTACAGAAGGAAGCTAAACAAGTAGAGAGGACTAAAGAATATGGCACAAATATAATCTTTATGTGTGTGTGTGTGTGTGTGTGTGTGTGTGTGTGTGTGACAAAGTGCCTCCCTCAGAGAGAGAGAGAGGCTCTGATTGTACAGACAGAGTGGCTGTGTGTGATAATGGTTTCCATTAACCTGGGCTGAGTTGGAGGACCTGTGAGACTCTCTATTCATCCTCTCTCGATTTTCTCATCTTGTCTCTCATTCTCTCTCTTTCTGTCACACACATATACACAAACACACGCACATCACATAAGTATAAGGACCCGTACGTTGGTGCAAGGTGTGAGAGAAGTAGGCCATTTCAGTGTGTGACGATGGACAAAAGGGTCAGAACTTTATCAAGAAACCTGAAGAGTCTCCAAAACATTTAGCTTATCAAAACCATTAGATGTACTTCTGTGTTCGCTGAAGAGTACACAGGAGAAACATGGCCCTTCACACGTTGAGAGCCTCAAACTTGTGTACATGAATACAGGTTACTTTATGCATCAATAAAGCTTGCAGCCAAGAGCGTGGAGGAGAGGGCTAAAGAAATGCAATAGAGGGCCAGAAAGAGACTGAGGCAGCAAAAAAAAGCCCTTTCTTTTTAGTCCAATCTTTACCTGGACCCTCTCTATTAGAGCAACATGTGTAAAGCACAATACTCCTCAGGGATGCTTTGACTAGAAGTGGGATGTGGACATGCACAGCAGTGGCTCCAGCAAAAGCATGTCATGTAGTAGTGAATAGGAACAGAGGAGGTAGTGTAGCAATTATTGCAAAGAACCATTAAGGGCCAGGGGTGGCTTCTTTAGGCTATCACAGCGGCTGACTAATGGACAACCTTGTTTTCTTCACATCCTGGATTCATCTCTTCTAGCTCTCTCGAAAAAAATCCAGACTATTAAACATATTAGACAGAGGTTTTACAAAGCTAAAACATGGTTTTATTCCTTTAATGGCATGTGTGTGCATATAACTATATGTGTGTGTTTAAGGTTGTTTCCTCCATCTACTGCAAATTTATTCCCTGGGGCAATGAGGCCCCAGTGCCTACCCTGTTTTTAAAAATCTTGCAGTAATGAAGTAAAAGTCATATAAGACATGTACTCAGATCTAACAGAAAACTAATGGAGAGCAAAGTAAGCTTTAGAGGCCATTGTTGGGGCTGACACAAAAAAAATATTTGGCAAACCTTTCTCCCCGAAGATGGAAATCAGTGCTGAAAGTATTTTTTGAACACAAGCAATACCATTTGAACATGTGTTCAACACATTTGAAGTCCAGTTACTTTTAAACGTAACTGCTTATGTTGCTGTGTTCATTACTGAAAATTACTTGTACATGTTTGTTATATTGTCCAGAATGTGTGTATCCTACTTCACATTTTCCTTTCAGTGTATAAACTCTGCAAGCTCTCTAATCTCCCTCAGAGTGACCCTTTTAGCTTAATTAAAAGCTAGATACTACTGTAGCACCAACATCATTCTTGTCCTTCATCAGCCTCGTCACCATTGTTGTGACTCTTAGCTTGGAGGTGCTTCATCAAATTAAAAGTAGAGCTCTTCGCAACTGGTAGACCCAGGCACGATTTGTATTTGCAATTCCGTGACATAAAGGCTATTCTGCTTATTATCCAAGCAATCCAAGTGTGCACTTTTAAGCAGCTGTATGACTGGAAACCTTCAGTTAGTATGGAGCAAAGAGCAGGAGTGAGAAGGAATTGGGTTTTGTTTTGTTTTGCTATATTGCACCAAAGAGAACAGGGAAATACAAAAGGAATTAACAAAAAAATATTATTTCAAAAATGAAACTAAATATTTGCTACTGTTACCATTATGTAAGAAAAACTAAAAAAATAGGACCCTCAAGCTTCAAATAAGATATAGCTCAAATTCATAGAGTGTTATTCATCCTCTAAGAAATAAAATATACATTTTATGATAGAATTTTTCAGCAGGGAGTATTGTTTGCAAGTTGTTAAGACTGGATCATATCATGAGAGTGACAGTTAACAAACAGATGATACAGATGGCAAATTTAGCAGTAGTGATTTAGTGATAGCCTGCCATAACACAAAGCATAAGATGTTTAAGCCAAGGAGCCACACTGATGTGTTTCTTTGTGTTTGTAACAACAGTAGATTAAAAGAATGTGTTAACAGTACACTTACTGATAAACGTGCATGTATTTTCTTCAGACATTTTGGGCTGTTCATCATCTGTTTTCAAAATGTACTTTATACTGAAGCATGGTTATTATGAAATTGTTTTACTGGTCTGGCCCATTTGAAATAAAATTAGGCTGTATGTTGCCTATGAGCTAAAGCAAGTTTCACACCTCTGCTCTAGCAACATGGGGGATTATGACTGGAACAAAGAAGGACAAAGGAAGATGAGATGCCAAATAGAGACAGATTCCACATGAGAAGCAATTCAGGCTAGATTTTTTATACACAGAAGACAGGTGTTGCTTTCTGCTGCCCTTTTTTTATTAGCAGCTAATATTGTAGGAAGCATATCCGGCAAGTACTTATTGTTGAGTTGTTGTGTTAGGTCTGCCATAACATATATTAACATATGATATATGCAACATACATATGTCACATACATAAAGTGCAATCAGAAAGTTCTGTAACTGAAAAAATCAACTGCAGCCCCTGAATTTGGCTGATTTCACCACCAATGTTATCTTTTTATGTGAGACAAGTATAAGAGAAACCTGCTTCCTTTTTCTCAAAGTAATTATTATACTTGTGCTTAAATGCATTTAGCAAATGTCCACATATAACAATAACCTTGCAGAATTCATCATAGGTTATTTCAGCCACAGGTTTTCTTCTGTCCTAACTAAAATGAGGTTTCAGGTGGTTTGTTTTTCAGATATGCTGGAAAGTAAGCAATGAAGCATGCAGCTTTATGTCTTCTCGCTGTAAACCTGGTGCTGGTGGGAAGAGGTGGGTTGAGTAAGTTCAGGCATGTTGAACTGAAAAATATTTTAGATTTTGAAAAAATGAATCAAGATGATATCAGTGGAAAATGAATCAACTCGCTCTTCAGTGTGTCCCTACAATATCACTGTCAGTCCACAACAGTGTTAACAACTGGCAATTTATAAAGTGGAATATGGCATAGAAATTTGAGCGGTCACTTTGCAAGCTTTGTGGTTCTGTTTGGTATATTTATTGGAGCTGGCACACATAATTTCACTGTGACAAAGTAAATCACTCAAATAGCTTTCTGAGGTGTTAACCAGCTGAATAAAAAAAAGCCTTCATGCAAATGAAAAACTTTCAGATGGCAGACTTCTAATCCACTTCTGTTTCTACACTTCTGGGGAACTGAATTGCCAAGAAGCCACAGTTTTGAGGGAAAAAAGGATCAAATTTACACCAGCGAAATAGTGCTAAATGCGCCAATATGTTGAAGGGGCCTGGAAAAAAATATGCATTTAAATACCTAGAATCTGGAGAGAATGCCTCTGACTTAAATCTGACTGTGTATGACCTTGGTCATTGACCTGACAATCAGATGTTATTCCTATCATAGGCAGTAACCACACAAAGTTCAGAAAAGACCAAGCAAACAAGTCAGCTCCTGTAGCGGTAAAATTTGTTATAGACAGACAGAATGATTCATGGATGGATAGATACACAACCTCATAAATGTTGCCAAATCTTCTACCCATTATGATGATCAACCATACAAGGATTGGCAATGATCCAGGAGCCCAGTCAGCTCTTATGGTGGTAATGAGCAAAGGTAATTCTTCTACCCATACAATTAATTAATTCCAATATTAGTGTCACAGTTATGGGTGTTTGAATACCAACATACAGTAACATCTTCAACTTAATAATATTTTATGATTATGTTTTTAATTATAAAGGACAGTTCACATTAATTGTAGTACTATGTGACAGTGAGTAAATGTGTGAGTTTGTCAGTCCCTGGTAGGTTATTTTAATCTGTTTTCCTCTAAGCTATCACACAGCCAAACACAATTCTTCAGCAACCAATAAAACCCAAACACAAGGCATTTTCACACACATACTTCTGAGAATCAGGTCCAGACATTTTCTTGTGCTGCCCTTGCACACGTAGCACACAGCAGGGGAATGTATGTTTAAGACATGTTGTCACGACTAGAAATACTAAATTTGGTTTAGGAGTGGTGCTTGGAAATGTTGTAAAAAGTATGCTGAAAGTTGTTTATAGTTTTGTCATAAATAACTAAGACTTTTGTCATCCCCTTTAATTCCCTGACAAGTTCAGCCCTTTCCGACAGAATTCCAAAAATCTTGTCATCTGTCCAGTTAAGATGTTTTTTTTGGTGTCTTTATTAGGGACGTGTGTGACTATTCAATTAGATGTAAAAACACTGCTGCTCTTGCTAGTCAGGACCAGAAATACTAGCGGGTAAAACAGATTATTCTTATTTTATTAATGTATAATGGAAGTTAACTATTCATTCTAAGCTATTACCTAATCATTCTAAGATGACAGGATGCCATCTGCTACGGCTTGACAGCAGCACCACTCACTCTCTGTGCTGATGTTTATCCTGTTCCATCAGAGTTTAATGTTTTCTGAGTGTTTTCTGTTGTGTAGACTTTCTTTCATATAAACCAGGAGTAAAGTGGTCACCAGGAACTTCCTTTCTCTTTGTGTAAATGACCTACTTGGTCATCTTTTTGTGTCCTTTAGTTTTTCAGCAGATATTAACATTATCAGAACACCCAGGCCCTTACTACAGACAATGAGCTGCTCAGTTCACCTACAGCCTCATTCAGATGTTGTAAAAACCTGGTACTAGGGATCTGGCAGTTTAAAATCCTGTCTAACGGATTTGGACATGGCTACATTTTATGAATTGTGTGTTTTGAAATGACACAGCACTTCTAAGCATTTCATTGCCATGGGAGCATCTGCTGTTTGCCCTTGGCATTGCTGTTGGCACAATCCAACACCACAGACATAAATAAAAAAAGCAGGGGAAAATGAGAGAATGAAGAAGAGAGAGAGACATGATGCTCTAAATTAAACATGCTTTGATTGTGAGAGGCGATGAGTGTGTGTATGGCCTGTAAGTCAGCATGCACAGTACATTTTACCTATGCTTAACTTGGCATGAGAGTTAACAATAGTGAGCTCTGAGGGCCTATCACCTAGGCATCAGCTGGGAGAACAAAAGGAAAAAAGGAAACTTACCTTTCGAATTGAGAGACAGACACAGGAGCACATGAAAAAAAAAGAAAAGATGTTAGACTTTTCATATATTATTTTTTGTAAGGTGGTCAAAAAATTGAAAGCTATTAAATAAATTACATTAAAGTTGAAGAGTTTATCTGCCCTACGTGTGCACAACTGGTTCTAATGTCATCTATTTTTCGAAGCTCAGACAACATAACGCACTTCTTCTCTCCACCACATAGCTCTGTACAGCTACTGAAGGGTTAACCCAGCAGTACATATTTCGGAGACAACCTCGCTTCAGATGAGCTGTGTGTGCTCTTGTGGCGGTAATGGGAAAATTGCACTGAGAGGAAGGACACACGCAATTAGAATCTGGCGAGTCGGTTGGTGGTGGGTGGCGGGAGGTGGGGAGAGAGATGCGGGAGGAGTGAAGGAAAGGGAAAGAGGGACACTGAGGGAGGGCCCACCGGACAAGAAGTGATTTAGTTGAAAGCTGGCTTTTTGTGCACTGGGTAAATGCCGCTTGATGTCTGCTGGCTGGGGCCTGTCTTCACCCACCTCAGTGACAGCAGCCCAGATGTCAATCAAATTAGTACCCATTTACAGCTGATTTGCCCGTGTCATTCGCAATATCCCCTTTCTGCCTCTGATGTGGTGGCACAGAGAGGAGGAAGTGATAGAAGAAGAGAAAAGGGGATAGAAGAAGAAGATGGAGGGAGAGTCACTTTATTGCACTCTTTCTCCGTGAATGTCATCTGCCCACTTATCGTGTGTTCCGGTGGGACAGAGTGAAGGAGGAGGGGAGGAGGAGAGGAGATCCTTCATTCCGTGGAGTGGCTCACTAGCACATGCAAATAGGGCAGCAGCGTCAGGGGAGAGGCTGGCGCGGGTTTTAATGGAGTTGGGGCAAACTCATTTTACAGCAGAGAGCCACAGAAGAGGAGGATAATAATATCACTATGTGTGTGTGCATGTGTGTGATTGTGTGCATGTGAGCAGGATGGGGTCTGTAAGATGCTGGGCCAATAGAATACTTAGCAATGTGCAAAAATTTAAAAAACTGTCCCCGGCAATCTGACTTTAAAAAAAAGAACACTAATTCAAAGCATCAGCAGCCCAAAAATATCCTTTACAGTACTTTTCTTTGAGTTCATATCCAATTGTGCTGCCTAGTGGTGCTGATTATAAAGCCTGGCAGACTGCTTAGAGACACCAAACACTGACAAAAAAAAGGGGCGAGAGCAAGAAGAAGTGAACAGGGGGAGGAAAAAAGGGTGTCTTGATTGATGCTGTTTGATTCAATTTCCAGCATGTGGAGACATTTCAGGGCCCCGGGGGCCTCTGTGTCTTCACAGGAGCAAAGGAGGGAAGATGGTGATAGGCTGGGCATGAGGGGGGAAGAGGCGGGTGCTCACTAATTTGTGATGTGCCTTTCAACAATGAAGGGTGCTGATGTTCAACTTATACCCCAAATCTCTGCTAAAAGACACACCTAATTGGCTTGAAATAGAAGTAGAGAGTAAGAGCAAATCTTCAAACATTTGCTGCTCACCAACCTACAAACACAGAAGCACACATAGACACATGGAGTATTTGAAGAAACGTTAAGTATTTTTATCATCTGCTTTGACTGATCTCACTTTTACACTGCTCTCACATGTAAAAGGTTGATGGGGGAACTGTCACCCTCCATGACATTTGCATTAGGTGAAATTTTCAAAATAGGATGATAATTGAGATGATTGATAAGCTGATCTCTTGTGTGTGGCATTGAAACATACATAGTATATATGGAAATTAAATGAAAGAGCATTTTATTGCATGCAGCTACGACTGTCATTACCATATCATGGTCACCGCTTGATGAGCAGTGGAACAAAGTGCCATTCAGTTGTCAGGTTCCACTGAGATACTGAGAAATGCATTTGGAAGCTTGCATATTGGCTCATACACACACACAAACATACACACATACAAGCGCCCACGCACCCAGAAGGAGGGTGGAGGGTTGGGCCTGTCACTGCTCCGTCAGTGACTCCTTCCATTTAATGCTGGTCCTGTCACAACAAGACAGGGGCAGAATGAAGTGGATCACCTACAGGCACCACACCTTGCCTGGTCTCTCTTTCTCTCTCTCTCTCCCATTCTCTCAGTGCTTGCTGATCTGGCTGAGCACAGACAAGGCAACGACACTGTACAGTTCACATCAGACTTGTCAAGTTCTCTCACTGAACAGGACTGGGGACTGCAAATTAGATCTTCTGTTTCCCTGAGCAAAGATTTCAGAGACTTTGAGAGACCAGAAAGAGCAAGAAAAGGTAGAAATACAGACTGAGAGAGAGGTAATCACTGTCTCTATGTGGGTAAATTACCTGAGTTGATTTCAGTCCAATCTGTCTCTCTAGAGAGGGGGGGAGAAATGTGTGTGGGGGTGACATTTCCCAGAATTCACTGCCTCCCTGCCCTTTCCCTGTAGGTACACGAACACACACACACACACACAATCCTTCAAGCAAATGCTAGGCATTTTGCATTTGCAGCTGACACAGAAAAACACGCATTCTTCCTTTGCAAATGACTTCACGCATGGCCTAGACTTCTCCCCTCCATCATCAACCCCAAATTTCCTTAATGCATTATTAGGAAGGCATGAATTAGCACCCATGTGCTTTTAGTTTGTGTGTTTGATTGCTGTTTCGCCTCAGCAATGGCTGCATCAGGCATTCACCTATGGGTAGAAGAAAGAAAGAAAGAAAGAAAGAAAGAAAGAAAGAAAGAAAGAAAGAAAGAAAGAAAGAAAGAGATCAAGTCAAGGCGGAAAAGAAGAAAGTTAATGTCAGGATGTGCCCCATAATGACTAGTATAAGCTCTAGTGGGAGCCTCCTCTCGCGCCAGTTCCAGAGAGGGTAGCTTGATTGGGGATAATTGGCTAGCCTTCACTAGCGGTTAGCATCCAGGCGTGGAGACAGGGGAGGGCACAGGGGAGGGCACAGGGGCTTGGCACACACACACACTCTTACATTCACATATGCACACACATATACACATTTGCAAATACAAATTCCTTGGCAGAAACACACAGGATAGACCATGGGACCAGCATGTCAGGCAGGGTTGAGTAAGAAAAGACAATGTCCAGAAATTAGACAAAGTGCTACCAGCTCTACTGCAACTTCAAGTCTGTTTGCCTAGATCTATTTAATGGCCCAGGAGTACATGTACCATCCTGACATCTATACACATTACTGTGTTGCTCTTGCACAGAAAACAATTTCAAATAATTTTAATTTAGGCTCCAGTACCTTAAATGCTTAAACATACTGCTGTGCTATGTTTTACACAAATTGATCACATTAGAGGAGGTTTTGTGCTTCCTCTTGTTGAGTACACAGTAAACATTTAATGATTGTGCAAACTTGCATTCATTTGACGGCCTCCTCGAACTTAATCACAGCCTAAAAGCAAAGCTATAGGCAGCTGAGAAGCACTTGTAAAACAACATTCCCTGTAGCTACAACTGCAGGCCCACAGATGTGCCTATAGCATTTCCATTAGAAGTTTTGTGCCCTCCAGATCTGGTGAATGTACAAGCCACACAGTGACAGGAGCCAACCAGTGACTCAAAGAAACTCAGCAATCCGTTTTTAAAGGTAAAACAGTGTAAAGGATGACAGGTGCACAGGTAGTTGTCTGTTAGGTTTCACCTCCACTAATTAAAGCTACCGAACTAGACCTCCTGTGGACCATGTTTGTGGTTTTGGTGGCCTGTGGAGAATTTTAATGCAATTATTAAAAAAAGATATGGCTTGATCTGCCATTAAATGTAGTAACAGCTCATGCAATAAGGTTGTGCTCCAGTTTTGGTAAGTGAAATTCACAAAACAGTTATATCACTGCAGCTACATCTTTTATATACAGTCTATTGCCTCTACTCATCCCATATTTTCCACATTTCCTATGTAAACAACATGTGTGTTTACTGTCTGATTGCGATAACAAATATCATATTGAAATTATTTTGCTTCTACATAAATAGAATTTGAAAAAGCTGCAGTTGCTTGTTACAATCCTGTCTACGATCAACTTCTCAGTAAGCTTACCTTGTTTGACACTTATAAATGTATTTTATTATCCCTTTCTCTCTAATTTATAAGGACAAAAATATTTATGCAAGTGTGTTTAATACTGACATATAATCATTACTTATAAAAATCCCTCACACACATTCCCTCTCCTACGAACTAAATTCAGCCAAGCTTGAAAGGTACACAGATAATACTATGCAGAGAGGATATTAACTAGGGATTAGGGGTGCACGGTATATCGGTGGCTGATATATTACTGGCTGATAAGTAAGACAAAAATAAAATATAATAATAATACTGACGCTGAGACCAACCAGCCCCTCCTCATCTGTACCAGCAGTATCCGCCCAGCAGGTAGATCACTGAGGAGAGGATGAATGATGGCACAGGGGTGTTGGACAGTTTATTGAAAAGGCTTGCCCCCCTGTAAAACTCTTGTACCAAGCACTCAAGGCATATAGGTATCCACTAATTATTGAAAGAGAATGTAAATGTAACCTAGATAGTACATACTTGCCAATAAAGATAAAATGTCTGGCAGTATTTAGGTTGAATCTGTCCACCAAAAATAAGAAATACAAACCAATATTAATACCAAGTTTACTTAAGGAATAGTGGTCTCCAAGTGCTGTATTAGAAAAACGGGTTTGCCTATTTCTGTGAGAATAATATTGTAGGGTACTGTGTCAAAAAAAGATTGTAATTTTCTCTCTTGAAATTTAACACATCTATCTTTATTAGGAATTGGAAAATCTTTGTAGTTTGTACAACTAACATTGGTGAATGAATGACTGGGGTAATGCATTTGTTTGTTTGTTTGTTTGTCTAAAGTTGACATAAAGTTGCAGCCTGAAAATTTAAGGTGCTACTGCTTGTTCCTCCACTTCAGCTAAGGCAGTGGTGTACAATCTGTGCTTTTGTTTGTGTGTTTGTCCTTTTGTCTGTCTTTTTTTGTCTGTCATCGAGTTTATGGAACAACTACCAACCACAGCCAAGTGTCATAAACTTAATGAAGAAGAGAAACATGTGCAAAGAAAAGTGGGTTTCATTTTAGTGCCAGACTAAAACACTTTCTTTAAAGTTGTGAAATAGGGCCTTAAGAGAGGATGCACTCTCCGAATGGCTCTTTAGTTCAAAATTGCGAATAATACAGTGACAAAGAAGCAATTTAGGCATTTCAACTCATTCAGCGAATGCTTATTTATGGAACTGTATTAAATCCATGTTGTAGCTCTATATCCTACACAATAGCATGTAATAGGTCATATCTAGCTTACATATGCATATTAAACAGCTAATATTTTGCTAGTGTTGACATGCTGGTCTGCTGAAATCCTTCTTATACTTTACACTTCAAAATCTAAAAGGCTTACAGGCAAAGTGGAAGCATGTCATAAGAATGTTGACATATGTCTTACATATGTCACAAATATTATGGTTGTTAGTGTTTATATGCTTGGAATTTATATCTGACAAAGAGTACTGGCTATTTGTATCTTTGTTACTGCGCAAAATTTCATTGCCTACTAAGCTGCTGTAAAAACACAAAGCCCTTCTGCAGAGCTAAGTTGGAGTTTAAAAAGAGCTTCCTCTGACCTGCCACACACTCTCAAGCAGACTGGATGCCTCAACGAATTCACAAAGTTTGGAGCCACACCCTCACTTCAAGAGCTTCTGAGGAGGTGCACAGAATGTAAGGTTGGAGAGGTGAGGGGACTCAGGGGCTGTTTGAATTGCAGGAAATCCCTGAGATGTTTTCTTGTCCTATGCCACAGCTTAGGACCCTGCTAAGAAAGTGAGGGGAAATTGTGTTTGTGACACACTCACACTGCATTTCTTTCTTTTTATTTAATAATTTTTACACTTTATTACTTTCTACACTACTTCTCTTTTCTTTTTGTTCTCACACAAACATACATAAGCATGTTACACAAACCATTCTATAGCCATATGTCTTGGGAGAGGGAGGCCAACGTGCCCTTTCACTTAAAAAACACACACATACAGAGTGTCGGTGTGTGTCAGTGGGCAGGGGAGTGTCGCTATGCAGGAATGTGGAGGAAAGATAAGTTCTGGAGGTGTCAAGGGAGGGACCCTTGCTGTTACAGGCAGACACCTAAAAACACTCCACCCTTCCTCTAATTCCTCTCTGGATTGTTTGTTCTTTGTCCACTCTTCTGTTATCTCTCTTTTCTTTGTCTCTCTTTCTGTATGTCTCAGTCTGATTATACCTTCACTTCTGCCACTGCCTCTGACACTGGCACAAAGAGGTTTTAACCTTTTCCTATGATTATTTCCCTCTGATCAGATTTTCATTAATTTTTTCACTGCATAAATTCCTTGGCTCAGTTTCAGAAAACTGTCTTGTCAGATATATCAGATATTTCAGGCAAAGATTTGATTTTAAAGACGGTATGAAGGAAACAGCTATTAGTTATGCAAAGATATAGTCGATTAATGGCATACTTCTGGCACAAAGATGATGTAGCACAAGATGCACTATTCCACCAGCTCTCGTGACAATGTTGCTAATACAAAGACAGGTTTCCAACAAAATTCCATTTTTATAAACTCAGGAACTGGAGCTGATCTTCTAATGGTGCAAGGCTAGAATCTAAGCCTTTCTGTTCATTCTTGGAGCTGACACATGCATGATAGTGCTGGTGTCTCCCTGGGTCCCACTCCTGTCAAGAACAGGAAACTAGGTCTACAGTTCTCACCACCTAATAGAAGACTAGAAAAACATAACCTGGTCTGATGATATTGCTGCTGCAACATTTGGATGGTAGGGTCAGAATTTGGCATAAAAACATGAAAGCATGGATCCATCCTGCATTGCAGCAATGGTTCAGGCTGGTGGTAGTGGTGTAATGGTGTAGGGGATATTTTCTTGGCATACTTTGGGTCCCTTAGTAGCAACAGAGCATCGTTTAAACACCACAGCCTACCTGAGTATTGTTGCTGACCATGTCTATTCCATTATGACCACAGTGCATCCATATCTTTTGTTGGCTGCTTCCAGCAGGATAACGCGCAATGTCACAAAGCACAAATCCTCTTTAACTGGATTCTTGAACATGACAGTGAGTTCACTTTACTCAAATGGCCTCCACAGTCTTTAGATCTCAGTGCAATAGAGCACCTATGGGATATGGCAGAACGGGAAATTGGATGTGCAGCTGACAAATCTGCAACTGTGTGATGCTGTCATGTCAATATGGATCAAAATCTCTGAGGAATGTTTCCAGCACCTTGCTGAATCTATGCCATTAAGAATTAAGACAGTTCTGAAGGCAAAAGGGGTTTCAACACAGTACTAGTAATGTGTATCTAATAAAGTGGCTGGAGAGTGAAGACTAACCAGCAACAACACAATGTAAAGCAAGTGTTAGCACTATTTAGGTAATTCAGCAAATAAAAAATGAATTCTTTCACAGCTAAATACATTATTAGTGTTACTAAAATGACCTGATACTGTAAAAGCTGATATTCCAACCAGGAAGTCATAGCCACTATACTCATCCTTTTTCTTGTATATCTTATTTCACCAAAAGTAACCTAATTCCTTTGTGCCATTCATTGTGTGTTCACTTTCTTTTTTTCTCATTGTCTCTATTTCACTACAGAATCCCTTAATTCCGGTCTGACATGCTGATGTTCAAGTTCAAAAGTGTTCAAAAATATCCAAAAACAACCAATTTTACCTATGGGCACATTATTAAAGTAATGTTAGCTACAATAGTCATGCCACATTCTAACACTAAGGATTTTCTTATTGTTGTAGGGACACTGCCATCCAAAATAGAATGGGCTCTTTAAATTATGTCAATTATCATTCTTTGCTTGAGGGTGTGCCAAGCAAACCATTAGGCATCATTGCTCAAAAGTTTTACATGTTGACATAACGGAGCACTTCAACAAGAGGGTTTTATTCTGTGGAGTGAAAAAGTTCCCTTGTTGTGGAATTTAGACTTTGTAGCTTTGTAGATTTTTAGACACACAACACAAATATATCCACATTTTTGTATCTATGTTGGCTTTTTAACAAACCTCTCTGACCGATTTTCCTTTCCTCTGTCATGATCCCCCATAGTGATCAGATCGTGGTGACATACTGGCTCTGCTTTGAATACCACTGCAGCACATACACACACTGGAACACAAAGAACTAGGTTTGAGTGATTTAGTGGCTTAAGAGGAGCTGTCATGTATCAGTAGCATATAAATGTCCACAGAGGCCCCACAACTGTGTCTAAAGAAAAGAATGTAACCACTTCTATCTCAGCTTCGTGGGGAACAGTAATTACTGATCCCCATTCAAACCATTAACAGTTTATCAGCCCACGCAGGCTGCTGCCTTTTGCACAGTTTGAAAGGGAGACTTTTGGGGAATGGCTTAGTGGCTCTGGATTATATAAGGTAATTTAGGCCACTAAGACTCAGAAAGTATGTGAATGGATTTCACACATTTTTAAAAACCCTTTAATAATAGCAGCATCTGTAGTGCAGTTAAAATGGCACTCTGAGAGAAGTGGAAATAGTTTATATGAGAACATATTGCAATGCACTACATCTGGATCTGGATCTACATCTGCAGGGCCAACAAGTAAACACTTAAGTTCCATTACTGGCCCCCTTTTCTACATCAAATCAAATTTCCCCGTAAGGATTACCCCAATAAATATAGCAGCATTTTTTACATCTACTATTATCCTCTGATTTTTTCATGGCTTTGAAATTATGAAGGCATGCTCCTCTATGCACAGACATGAAAACATGCAAACATGGCTTGTACCTGATATAATTAATTTGTCATTTTCTGTGCAAGAAGTTTGGTTAAATGCTGTTTTTCCTTCCTTTCTAATATATGTGGTTAGATTTAGAAAGCGGCTGGCAGCAGTGTAGAGGATGACTCATGCCAATAAAAAATTTTGAACAAAAGAAGATGTTAGAACTTTCCCTGGCAATTAAGATTTGGATTAAGGAAACTGTTTTGTTTGTTCCTAGGCTGCTATGATATCACCTGGTGTTTGAAGCCCTTCTTGTGGCTAATGACAGTGAAAGGAAGCACAACTTATTGTTTGTGTATGTGCATTGGAAAATATATCATTTGATGTGAATGAGTGTGTGTAAGTTTAAATGTGTGTTCTGCACCTGAAGTGTATCATGTCTTGGGAGGCCAAAAGGCTTGATGGTTAGCATTAGTGTCAGCAACTCAGAGCTGATGTGTTGAGACCTGTATGTAAAACCAACCTTCTTCCTGGCTGACTGGCTGGCCTGCTGTTTCACTCCACCCTGCTGCAGACTGGGAAGAGTGTCTGAGCATGCATTTGGTGGCAGCACGAGGTATAGAGGTTCAGATGGTGGCTCAGAGAACATTCCCTTTCTCCTTCATTTGTGTAAATCATTTCAACAGGATGCAGTTATTATAAAGGACAGATCCAAAGGGGCTTAAACATGAGAAGAGACATTAATGGATGGGCAACCAGCATTTGTTGTGAATTCCATTGAGGTGGAGTTTGGTTTTTATCACACTTTAGCACAAAGACACGCAATGAGAGGGTACAGCTTTTTTATGGGCTGTCAACAAAACTCTGAGCATCTAATAACAGTGCCGGGGCCAGGCGGTGGCTGAAGCATCCCTTTTAGCCCATCACAACTTAAGTGGTTGGAAGAAGAGTTAAGGCAGTGACGGAGAGACGGGTGAACATGAGGTAATTGTCCAAACCAGGTGGAGTGGTTTCCAAATGGGATGAAGAGAGACACGGGTGAACAAGCAGACGGATGGACGGACAGGTTTACCATCATGACGACAGGCGCTCCTTTCCATCACCACAGTCACCTCTTCAGAGTCGTCAGTGGGGATCAGTGCAGCCCCATTGAACCTGTCACAGGGAAATGAGCAGCTTGCCCCCGACAACTGTCAACACCAGGAAATGGATGGAGTGACAGGGGGCGAAATCTCTGGAGTCGGCAAAGAAACAAAAGAGGGGACTGCTCTGAGTAGAGGTGGTGGAGGGCACAGGTATGGAGGAGGAAACTCGTTCTGTGGCAACATTACAATAATCCAAGTAACTACACAAGGGAGTGAAAAGAATACATAAATGCAGCCATAAGTTCATTATCACATAAACCAAAGTCCTCTGATGACATCTCATGATTTTCCAGCTTGAATTCTCACCATGTTAGATATTTGTTTATTTTACACTGGCCTCATCATAGCTGTAGGTGGCTATTAAGGGTGTGGTGAACACAGTGAAGTGATCATGAGAGGAAAAAATGTATTGATGTTTCAGTGACAGCCTCAGGATATCTGATAGATATCGCTTTCCCCACCTGACCATAACTGTGCAATTACATGCACACACACTACTTCCTGTGTTCCTCCATAAATCATGATACTTAGAAGACAAAGAATGTGACAAAGAAAGCAGACAGGGAGGAGCAGCACAGATAGGAGGCTTGTGAACAAGGGCTGATCACTGCCAAAGTGCCTAAAAGGGCAGGAGTAGATGCAGACAGGGGATAAGGCTAACAAGGATGAAATAGTGCTCTTCTCTAACAAACATACATAAAGATTGTGCAGCATGGGACACATCTGAGCCCCATGCCCTTGTCTTTCTTTGCACTCCTTCCCTCTTCACCTCCCTCTTGAGAGGGCACTGGGGAACATTCCTGGGCTCCAGCTCCTACACTCTGGGCATTAATCCCCTACAGCTGTGCCCCTTAGTCTCTGATACCCTCCCTCCGCTCTCCTGCCTCCTCCCTTCTATCTTACTCTGCCGGTCGCTTCTTACCCCAGCTGGCCCTGCCACACTTTTAATGCATTTTTCACAAGCAACTCACAAGTGACACATGTAAAGCAGGCCAGCTAAGTTACTCTACATTCACCGAAGGACACACTCATCATCGAGGTGACACACAGTAATGTGCATACAAAAAATATACACACATATATACAAATAAAACCATGCACTGCATCCTATTATATGCTGCTTAAGTTTGCTAGAGTCACTGGTAGATACAAAGTGTCAAATTCACACACAAACACACAGCTGCAAATGTATACAGAAAATCCCCCTCTGGCTGTGCCCCGAAGCCTCTTTTCTGAAACTCGGTTGAGGCCTAAGGCCCCAGATTCACATACCAGGACCTTAGGACAACCAGACATGGCTTCTCTCCCTTCTTTAGTGACAGACTCCAGCCCCTCACTGCATATTTAATATTGTGACAGAGGGGAAGCACTGGGAATAATATCAGCGGGGATAGATAGAGACATACACTACACTTCTGCAGATATATGAAGGTCATACTGAGCCTATGTCAATTACAAAATACAATAAAAGAATAATCAGTTCCTTCAAATCCTCTGAGGCCAAAAGCTTTTTATTAGTTTTCTGTAGTTGAGTAAATTTGATATGTGCAATAACTGTGTTGCCAGACAAAGTGATTCATGCTAAGTGGTATTTAACCAATTATCTCCACGTTAATTGTTAGGATAACAAATGCTCCCTGCTGCTGTAGGACTGCACTCAGAGACTGACTCAATAAAGTCTCCATGGAGAGCTACATAACTGTACATATCTGTGTGTTTATGGTTTAGGTGTGGAAATCAAAATGATGATGTATGTCTAATATATGTTTTGCCTGTCTCACTTTGTGACTATGTCAAAGGGATTTCAAAAGTCACTATGACCAGATCATATTGAGAGATGTTTTTAAGCACTGGCACCCCACCAACTCTATGACAGACAGGAGCGGAGTTAATAAGCTATGTCTCAGGAGGGGCTGCTCTATGTGTGTGTGTGTGTGTGTGTGTGTGTGTGTGTGTGTGTGTGTGTGTGTGTGTGTGTGTGTGTTTGTTGTGTGTGTGTGTGTGTGTGTGTGTGGGGGGGGTGTCA
>VUQH01013226.1:10673-34270 GCA_015106775.1 Etroplus canarensis
GCAAATAAAATTTTTTAAAAAAAAATATAAATAATAAAAATAAAAAAAAAAATAAAAAAAAAAAAAAAAAAAAAAAAAAAAAGAGTCTAATCTCACAAAATACGACTCCGTCACATCTCAGTCATTCTCAGAGACAACACATCATCACCAACCTTTCTATTAGAATGAAAGAAGGCACACAAAAGAGCCATACTCACAAAGGCAAGCACTGCAGTAGCGCCAGGGCTTGAAGTATCTAATCTACTAAGCAGTCTGGCACAGATACAAAATCTGCATGTAAAGCAGTAGTTTTTCTCCCCATTTTTTAGTGGATTAATTAATAAATGAATGAGTCAACTTTTTTACTGTCAACCTACACAAATTAAAACAAATGCTTCAAAGTTCTTGCACAGATTTTTTTCTATTTCCAATAGTACAAGATTTTGCTTGTGTGCTTGTTTTGGAAGTAGATGACAAAATTAAATTCACATATTAAGTTACTTCATTATACAAAATCAAATGAAGATGATCAGCCAGCAGCTGAAAATGTGACATGTTGACATGGCTGTTACGTAAACTTTTTGGCTTGTGTATTTCCATTTGTTTCTAAATTCAAGTTTGCTTATACATTTTATTTTTTCAAGATGACTTACCATTAACAGCCTGGAGAAAAATATCAATGCACCTTTCGGCTGCTCCCTGTATTCTCCACCAAGCGGTCACCACAGCGGATTAATCCGCACTGGTAATTTGGCAGAGGTTTTACACCGGATGCCATTCCTGACACAACTGTCCTTGGTGAGAGGGGCTTGTGTCCCCACCTGGTCACTATGCTACAGGGGATACTCCGGAGAAAAATATTAATACAAATGAATATTTTGCAGCTGTTCTTTTTTTTAGCAGAACTTTAGCCCAAAAATACCAGAAAAAAATCTAAAGAAGCATAAATGTATGAAAGACATTTTCAGCAGATACAGAGGAGATAACTTCTTTGTTACTAGTAACTAGAATCTAGCGTCTGAAGTTGTCTGATCTTTAATTACTCAGATGGAAGATTTAGTTTCACTCAATAATTGTGTTCAAATTATGACTTTATTCAAATGCAGGATTGGTCATCACCAGATTTTGTTTTGATACACGGTATGTGCAACAATCTGTTCGCTGGCAGATAATACGTAAAGTTGCATACAGTGTGCAAACAACTTCTGCAGGAAGAAACATTGACAAAACAATCGCGATCTTTGGGGGGAACGCAGAAAATGTTTTCTGTAAGCATGTTTTATCACAACAAGCTTGGCATGGGAAACCCTGTGAGCACTGCACTATACTGAATGTGTGAAAGGGACATGGAGGACTACATATTTCTTGTCTCAAGGGACCTTAGTATTTGAGCCTAAATATTGTAGCGAAGGCTTATGCTAACATGCTCTTTTGGAAGTGGACACAGAGTTTGGCTTCATTTCCATGAATTCTTTTAGAAAAAACAAACAGCAAAAGACAAAGAAATAGTACAACAGAGTAACTGACTTAGGAAAAAGACAATGCTTTCTCACCCATAGCCTATGTGTTTTTGCACTAACACTCTTATTTATTGTTACAAGTAAATGAATACTTCATACTATATTGGCAAACGTTTGCTTGACGAAAAGAAGAAAATATTGATCAGTATAGGTTAAGGAAAGAACAGTCACTGTTTAGTCCATTTTTAAAATGACAAAATAGTACCTGGTGACTTCAGAAAAATACGTTATTAATAAGCTTCCTGCAGTCATGTAAAAAAAAAAAAAAAAAAGTTTCCACAGGACTCCATGCAGTCCTTTGAAAAAATAAGTACACAGCATTATTCAGTGGCTTGTAAGAAAAAAAAACACTTTTTCCAGCTTCAAGTAATCATTTTCTGTATGACTATCAGTCTCTCACAATGTTGTGGTGGAATTTTGGCCCACTCTTCTTTACAATGTTGCTTCAGTTAAATGAAGACTGTGGGCATTCATTTTATACACAGCTCTTTTAAAATCCCACCATAGCATTTCAATCAGGTTGAGGTCTGGACTTTGACTGGGCTCTTGCAACACCTTGATTCTTTTCTTTTTCATCCATTTTGTTGTAGAGTTACGCCTGTGCTTGGGATCAGTATCCTGAGACATGACCCAATTTCCACCAAGCTTTTAGTAGTCAAGCAGACTGCCTCACATTTAGTTCTGGAATACTTTGGTATACAGAGTAGTTCATGTTTGGTTTCCACCAAATGTGGCACTATGCATTATGGCCAAAAATCTCCACTTTGATGCTGTCTGTCCAAAGGATATTGATCCATAAGTCTGAATGCTCAAGACCAGTAAATTACCAAAGCTCCTGCTTTAATAGAGGTTCCTATGGAACTATGGCATTCCTATAGAAGCAGTAAGGGTGTACGTAGTTTTTCACAGGACTGCTTAGACTCCTGTATAAGCTTTATTTTTGACATGACTGTAGTAGAAGCAGGTTGCTATGTAAGGCCTGAAATGTCCTCCCTCTTGAGCCGTGACCTGCAATACGGCACCAGCTCTCTCACTATGTGTTTCCTGCCCTCACCAGGCCAGTTTAGGGTCTGACATAAGTTTTCTTTTATTACATTTCTTCTGCATATCTGGCTGACATTCTCCGAGCTATTCAAAAGTACAATGAGAAATGTCACACATGACTAGCAACCACATCAGTCCAGCACTTACTGCCTTTCAGTTCAGAATGGAGTATTTTAAAAACTAATGTCTAAAACCTTGAATTGGTAGAAACCTTAGCCTGAGGTTGCATCCTGTTGTGGTAACTGCTGAAGTTTTTTAAACCATCTGAGGGACAGAGCAAGGATCAGGAGGAAACATGGTTGCCTGTGGAGACAAACCGTGGAAGCAGAAAGTTTCCAGTCTAGATTTGCCAACATGAATGATCGAAATTATGATTCAAGATCGGAGAAAGAGCTGTATTATTTTCCTATGGACTCTGTCCAGTATGACCCAATGCTCAATAGGGGGCGGGAGAGTGGGTGTGAACCATGTAATAACAAGTCATCTTTCCCTGGGGAAGTTACCAAAACAATGGGCCGATGGGCACGCTGTGTATGCAGTGCAATCCTCAACACAGTAGCCTAACAGCCAAGCAAGAGAGCTGTGCAGCATCTCCCTGGAATTAAACAGTTTATACAGTATCTACACAATACTTTCTGCTGGAGTGGGAAGTAGAGGTGGGTCAGGAGCTGGAAGCCTGGGTTGCTCCTGCGCTTATCTGCAGCAATAGTTTAGCTTCACCAATTAATACCTGTTGAAGTATTAAACAATACAAAGCAAAGAAAAGCCAAGACAATTGGTCTGACTATATTAAAGTCCACCAAAAGCAAAAGAGTCAGAAACTATTTTAAAAAAACTGAGATGAGGTAAGGAAGGTTTTTAAAAGAAAAGGTCTAATACTGCAATAGTGAAGATCTGCAGCTTGTTTGCCTAAAGTGATAAACTGAATATCTTTGGCTGACTAAACAAAACAAGCAACCATAGGAATAAGTTTTCTCTAATGAGGATTTTTTTTAGCATTTCCTGGCATTTTATTTAAAAAGATAATAAAGAAAACACTTGGAAGGTAATTTCATAAAGACACCGAACCATTATGTAACCCTGAGGGTAAGACTGGATGAATGACTTCACTTCAGTGTGATTCCAACTCATGATAACAACAGGAAGAGCTCTTCAGTGCTTCAACATTTAATTTAATCATATACTAAAAATCACAGGATTAAAAAAAAAAGAGAGGAAATTTAGCCATTTTAACCAATAACTGTTCTACATGTTGGTCTTAAGAGATGAAACTGCAGAACCTTAGACCTATAGCTCAACTTTTTAAAGCGCCAGAAAGGGAGAAACCCCCACAGGACTATAATTTTGCACAGAGGCTGATGTAAAACAAGAGTTTTCTTGTTAAATTTGAGTTCATGAGGAGCCTGGGGATGCAGTCCCACACAGAGGGTGATGCTAAATTAGATGACATACAAGGTAAACCAGCTTATCTAGATTCAAGGGACACATCTTGAAAACAGGTACTTTGAAATACAAGGGGACAAAACTGGGCTTACTGCACAACCACTCTTTGAAACTAAGTTGGTAATAATGATCCCTCACCCTGCAGTCCAACCATGAAACAGCCCGACTAGTTTCAAACCTTGGTGGACAATTTGTGTTAAACACTGCATAAGAAAATGCTACAGGACTGGTTTCTATCCAAGAGGGGCTTTATCTCTGTGGGCATGCGAAATTGCAGGGCGTTATCTTGTGTGGTGACCCGGTGCAAAATTTCCAAGAAACAAGTAGAAATGGGTCAAAGTTAATTTCAGCCCTTTAAAAAGTACACAAAACAGTTGGTTTAGGGCTTGTAAAATTGACCCTCTATAAACATACAGATTCCCTGTAGAGGAAGCATGCACTGCATGGGAAAAGTACACCAGAAGCACAAACTAACTGGTCTGAGAGAACAATTGCTAATTTTTTTAGCACACACTTCTTTTACCTTACCTCTTTTACCTTACCTCTTTAAGCCTTCAACAAAGCCATCCAAAGGTAGGACAGGTCAGCTATTTGTGGGGCTGGACATTTTATAACTATGAGTAAAGGCAAGCCAACAGCCATCTCAACACCGCACAGTCAAGCTGTGCTTTCACACAGTAAGGTTTGACAGAAATGGACTAAAAAAAATTAGATCATTACTAGAGGAACAACAGCAGCCATTTAAGCATTACTGATGTTACTCAGGAAATTAATAATGTGATGCCACATAACAATAACTGGTCCAAAAACAGCACTCAACTAGAGATCTACAACCTCTGAATTCTGCACTGTCATGGTTGATTTTTTTTAGGGAAAGTTTAGCTAAAATGTAGATCAGTTGTTAACAATAATACATTTAAGTGTCAGTATGCAGCTGCAGTGACTTTAAAGGCTCATGATGCTTTCTTCCAAAACAACTTTGTAAATATTTAATTCACAATTTCATTTCAGTTTAAAATCTATTCAGCAGGTTGGGTTCAATCAACCTGTATGATACAGTTAATATTCTCGCAATTCACAAATACGACGCACTCTAGCTAGAGAGTGCATTTAAGAAAGTATGAAGCTAGCGGTTCACATGGATGAACAGGCTGCTCAATGAAAGCAGTTATTTTCCAGCCTGACTAGACCCCAAAACGTTACGACGCTCGTTTACGACTTCAGCACAGCCCCGGCGGACGGGGTCATCGCTCTCGGGGGAAGCATTCCGCTGTCTCCAAGTCACAACACCGCCCGGCTAGAATCTGCCAAGTTACCAAAGGCGACGAACTCAACGCAGCCCAAGAGAAAGAAGACGCCTGAATGGTGCAAGCCTGCGTTCTCCGTCTCGAGCCGCTCTTTTAGTGGGCTAACGGAAATTCAAACTGTCGGTTTACATACAGCTAACAAGCTAGGGATCACATACCAATCACCTCGTGTAGCTCATAATCATCTTTATTGATGGACCAGGGTTGGGAGCTCAGGTCCTCCGACATGGCTGAGGGTTCTGCTGAGGCCGGACTCTCTACGGGAAGGCGGCGAATCCAAAAAGCGGGCCTATAAAGAAGTCAAAGTAATCCAAACAGGACCAACAAGGGCGACACTTCCCCTTCTTTACGAATCCTGCAGCACTCCTGTCATTCCCAAAGTTTGACACTAGCCTAGCAGCCCCGCCTACCACATTCCGACTGAGCAAATGTGGACCTTTCTGGCGGACATATTGAGCGTCCACCGAGCGCTGCGATTACTAAATAGGAAACTAATTACCGTTGGTCAAAGGCTAATTAGGTTAAGCTTCAGCTGAGCTAAAAGGCGATATAAAAATATAGACAAAAGAACCCGACTATCTTATATTATAGGCGCACTGAACTGTTTAATAATATTTATGCCTATTTCTTTTCACTTTTACTCAAACCTAAAGCACGTATAGGATATTCTAATATATAAAACTGCCGAATCGAGCTGAGGGCTTCCGCCACACTTCTAATGGTGGTCTCTCTACAACTAAGCCCTGAGTGCACCCTTGCAGGTGCATTCCTTCAATCAAACCCCTTCCCTTCTGCTAAAATTAGCACTCCATGCTCCCACACACTACGTATTATTTTATAGTATACAAGAATATCGTAGAGCCATCGAACTACAAGGTCCAGAAATGCAAACGCCTGGCAGGCTAAAATCGGGGTATGAACTCGTCATATTCAATCACGTCTGCAAAAGGAGGCGTGTTGCTACGGGGACAGCCCGTCCTCTGATTGGACAGGACCACGTCTGCTGCCCTTTGATTGGGTGGGCTCTTGTTTTAACTGCACCCAGCCGTAGTTCTTTACAACATTGAATTAGAGACCTCTGGTGGTGTAATTTACAACACACAAGGTTTGCACAATCGCAGTAAATGCAGGGAAACTGCAGAGCATGCTCAATTGCAGAGGTGGAAAAAGCACACATTTTCTTTACTCAAGTAAAAGTACATTTATTCATGTTCAAAAAGATTCTAGCAGAAGCACTCATTCAAATTGTTTACTCAAATAAAAGTGAAAAAGTGGAGGCTCTGAAATAATTAAATATTTTTCTCAAAATTTATAAGTGAAAAGTAGATCTTTGATGGACATTTCTACCACATATTTTTGTTCAAAACTATATTATAAAATACTAATACAGGGCCTACATAGGCATTTTATATCAACTTGTATTAGTTATTCTAATGAACGTACTCAGATTGAACCACCATTATGAACACAAGTAGAGAAAAACAAAGCAGATTCAAGAAAAACGGCTCCATTTGCTGTTGTCTACATTACAGTTGTCCACTTTGCTTCCACACACAAACAAAAAATTAACATTGTGCTATAAATGATAGATAAATTGTGTTTTTTGTCCCTTTCACCTCTTCTACTTCAGTCACATATAACTTCTGAAGATGGAAACACTAATAGGATTGTTTTTTACAAGCCAAACTCCAAAAATGTTGGGACCCTGTGCAATATGTAAATAAAAATCTACTGCTATGATCTGCAGATCTCTTAAACTAATAGTTTTCTCAAATAGTTTTCTCTATCAAGTGTCAAAAATGAGACATTTTACCATTTCATGAATAATAGCTCATCTTGAGTATGATGGCAGCAAAAGCTTCAGTAAATCTGAAGGCTTTTCTGTACACAAGGGACAGAGCCAAAAGCCAGAATTGGATGCTTGTAATCTTTGGGCCCTCAGGTGGCACTGCATTGCAAACAGGCATGATTACATGGGCTCAGGAATGCTTCCAAAAATCATTATCTGTTCATTATCTGTGAACACAGTTCACTGTGCCATCTACACATGCAGGTTAAAGCTCATCATGTAAAAAAGCCATATGTGAACATGATCCAGAAATGCCACCGTTTTCTTTGGGCCTAAGCTCATTTAAAATGGACTGAGACAAAGTGAAAAACTGTTTTGGTGTCAGATGAATTGAAATGTGAAATTCTCTCTGGAAATCATGGCTACTATTGGTACTGGCAACTTGCACATATGGAAAGGCACCATGATTGCTGAAAGGTATATTCAGGATTTAGGGCAACATATGCTCCACTCCAGACCACATCTTTTTGAGATATCAATGTTAGGGCCAACAAAGCAAATCAAATTATAGGTGCAATAAGACGCTCTTTTGAATATCTTGATGAAGAGAATTTTAAACTACTTTTCAAGGGATTGGTCAGGCCACATGTATGGAGTACATGTAAAAAGCTGTCAAGAAAATACAAACTTAAGTAAAGTACAGACACCTGAAAAATACACTTAATTATAGTCACAAAGCATTTGCACTTTACGTTCCACCTGTTTAATTACAGAGTCACATATACATTTTAAGTAAAGAAAAATACTTTGTAAAATGCAAGTTTTATTTATTTAAAAACATCTTTAATTGTTCTAAAAAATGATTTAAAAAATACAAACTCAAATGCAAAGATCTTATTTGGTGAATAAGAAAAGCAGGTGTTAGCTGTCAGTAAAACTGAAAATGTGCAAGTACCACAGCCACAATATCACTTCCTCTTAAGCTTCAATTTCATCCAGACGTTTACTCATAAGAGGAAGTGGTGAAAGAATTTAGAACACTTTACCTTGATGCTCTCCCAAATAAAACATATATAAACTCAAAATAGTAGCAAAACCTATGTTACTGTAGAAATTTTAATAACATAATGAAAACTTTGTGCACTGAGAAATTTGCTGATTTCAGATACTATTGTGCTGCTTGAGTTTCATAATGACAGTGTGCAGAAATCTGTGGTATCTTCACAGGAAGTGTCATTTGAAGCAAGAAAATATGTACACACAGTAAAATCAAGGGATTGTTTAGATGCCATTTAGATTAAAAGCAATAGCACACAATTTTACCTATAATATTTGGCCATTGTTACAGCATAATCTATTTAATAGATGAATAAAAGGCACTTTGAAACATGATTAACCACCTGCTCCTCGATTATGCCAGTGAGAGAGCTTTGCCAAGCCGTGTCCAGAACCAGGCCTGCGTGCAAGGCCGCGTATAATCGCAAATGGTGAGAAAGCGTAAAATGCTGGGGAATGGCTTTTTCATTGGCTTGTAGATCACTGGAATGAGTCGTTTACTTCGAGCTCCTGAAATGGCAAAAGAGTGGTTAAGTCACATGCGAACACAAGCCAGAAACAGGAAGATAACAAAGAATACACTTTACCAGGACAAAGGCTGAGAGCAAACTTGGTCTGAAAGTCACAGGCATCACTGTCAAGGTATTCATCAGAAATCACCACCACCATCCTTTTACACCTGCACACACAATCACATATATTATAGTCATTTGCAAAAATGTGAAAGCCAGAAAACAAGAGAGATGTTAAGAAGAGGGGCTAGAGTTCAGCTCAGAAAATTTCGATTTCTTCTCTCAAGTGACTTTCCATGTCTGAATTTAAAATGAAACTGACATTATATATCTACTGTCCTAGTCCCACACACAGATTATTAACAGATAGGTCTGGTACACATCCTGCCTTTGAACCCATGCGTGAAGTCTGTGCTTGTTGGGACTCTGTGCTGCATGAGAAAAAAAAAAAGTTGTGTTGCAAAAATACCTATTTATCACAGGATTTTGTAAACACTCCTTTGCTTGGGCTGCCCCGTTTTTTGTAATGACCTAGTTGAAGTTTCAGATTTGCACCTGGCCTTGTGACAGTGTTTGCTTAATCAATTTTTCAAGTTAAAATTAGAATAAAACACACAAAATACCCAGAAATGGTTACGAAATGTATCAGCACCCCACCTCTTTTCAATGAGTTCACTAGTGATGGTCCACACACAGGAGCCAGGGAGGACGTCTCTGTCAAATACACACAGTTTCAGCTTGTACTCCGTCTGTTCCAGCTCCCGGATCATTTCGTGGACAAATGCAATGTCACTTTGGCAGTAACAGATGAAGGCATCAAACAGCTCGGGAACACCTGAATTCAAAACACAATAACAAAGGTCCAAGCTCCAAATCTACAGAGGGCCAATATTCTGAAATCTAAAACAACATGTAGAAAGCAATACTCTTCAAGAGAAGTGATGCATACTCCACAGGAAAGTATAAGAGCACTATCAGAAAACCACAAAACCTTGCCAGAAAGTAGAATAGTGCAGCAGTTCAAACATGCGATCAGAGCTGAAGAGACAGATGGGTCAGATGAAGAGACAAGTTGGAGCTTTTCCTGTGTAAAACCTTACCACAGAGAAAACTTGAACAAACAAGCTGATTGTAATAGATGCAACACAAAGTCAGGCATTTATAAATGTATAATAACATAGCTGTTAAACTTTGTTAGTAAGTCTCTCACAAATGGTTTCTGATTTTACTAGGTCCCGCTTACATGCATTAATGTACACTTTTAGTCTGTTCAATTGTTGTTTAAGAGCGAAAACTAAAAAAGAAATCAATATTAACAAGCTGTGTGTTTTTATAGTTTAAAGTTACCAATCATGGAAGAATTCTAAATTTACTCACTTATCAGCAAATTGTACTTAAGGTATAACACTGTAAGTACTTACTATGCAAAGACAACGATTACTATTGTATTTGGTTAGTTTGGAATTGATTTTAACTGCTAAGCACAGAGTTTGGCACTTACTGCTTGCCAGACAAATGTAATACAGGGAAAAGTGTAATCGTTGCCTCTAAAGTGGAAGCAGTTACTGTAAAGTTGCAAAAAAGGAAATACTGGAAATAGTTATTTTGGCACCATTGCTTCCTGTATCTTGTGATATTTGAGGTACTTTCGGCTTCACCCTTTACACCACAGCAGATAAACTATGTGCATGCGATTTAGTACCGATTTACCACCGGATGCCCCTCCTGATGCAACTCTCCCATGTTATCCAGGCTGGGAACCAGTGCTAGGAGCTTGATACACAAGCCAGTGTACTCCAGCATCAAACCAGAGATCTTACGTGTGTGAATGTGTAAACCAGTACACTATGGAGGACATAGGTGTGAATTTCAAGGTAATCTTCTAAAGGGAAACTTCACAGCAGTTCAAGAGAAGCAGTGGTTAGAGCAGTGGTTTTCAGTCTTTTTTTTTGGGGTCTGTCCCACTACAGAAGCTGGAAAAAGTTTGTGCTCTACAGCTCAAAATAAATGCAGCTCCTGCACACCAGAATTTTATCAGTCATTAACAATACAAAGGGTCCACATTGAATTTCACTTAAATCAAAGTGCACATTATCAGTGCAACAGCATCAGCAAACATTTGTATCTTTTTCACATAAAAACCGTATCTATTCATTTAGTTTCACGTAATATTTTCCACCCACTTGTCCACACATGCCTGCGATGACTCCACACCCCAAAGTTTGAGAACCACTGGATTAGATAATGAACAGTGTGTATTTTTTAAGTAATGTCACTTATGCTCACAGAAGTTGGGCTGCAGGTTTTTGGAGTATATGGCATAATGTGTGAAGCCTTGTAGCTTGTCTGAGGAAAAAAAATGACACTTTTACAAAATCCTGACCTTCGGGGTCATCATCTACAGTGAGTCCAACCCTCTCTGGGGTGCGAGGGACACAGCTGTCAACCTCTGGAACCTGGAGCGGGGGTTCAGCTTTCTTCTTGAGGTTCTCACAATACTTCCTGACGTCCTCATCTGGTAGCAAAACATTTGAACAAACACACATGAATAGATATAAGTAGAGGGAGATATTTCTAGAAAGTAAGTAGGGTTATTGTAAGCAGAGTTACTACATCTGAGCACATATTTCTAAATACTGTACAGTCTTAATCACGTGTGAAATTTGTTTTCACAATCAGGGCATTCAGGCACTGTGACTCATTTCCTGAAGTAGGCTACAGGCATAAGACTGAATAAAACAAACAGAATGACATGCAGCTCTTTGAAAGACACAGATATTGTAACTGTAATGACAGTAACTCACTTATCAAAGGCCGCAGATCCTCCACCACGTCTTCTCTGTCCTTCTCCGTCAGGATGGATAACAACTTCCCCACCGTGGCCTCTGGGTTCCGGGCTTGCCAGTCCTCCAGAATCGTTCGCGTTGGGTTCCTCGACCCTTCGTAGTTCTGTATCTCCAAGTAGGTGAAGCCCATGGCTTCCGCTACTTCACTCCAGTCCGCGGCCACCGTGTGTTTGGGGTTCAGATAAAGTCCCAACTTCTTCCTCACAGTCATGTTCAGCGCAACGAGGGGAATCTTCTCGAAGTCAACCTGCGTGTCCTCACAAGCCATGTTCGAAAGTTTCCGGAAATCTTCGGCGAGTTTCATTTAGATTATAAAAACGGCTAACATTGTACGGACAGATGTGATGCGCGATATTAGGCTCCCTCGGAAGTTCACAGCTCAACCTACCTGGCTACAATTTAAGGAAGTGATGTGTTTGCGTCCGGAGTGCGTCACACGGAGAGGAGGTGTGCTGTTTACCGACTGAAGACGAGAGCTCGGAAGTGCACTTCCATTTTTACTATTTTATTTTGCCAATAGTACCACTCCAGTGAGCAGAAAATAAGGCGACTTATGATAGTTTTGATAAATAAAAGGGCTTACAGGAGCGAACAACACAGGAAAAACAGAAATGGGCGTTCAAGTGTTTCTGTTCTCCTTTTCTGTACTCAAAACTACCCAGAATCTGGTTTGGACATTTGGTTTGACTCCTTGTTCTGATAAAACAGAATAAGTCAAATCAAATGAAATTTCAAGATTTTCTCTAAATGCTGCCAGCAAACTTTAATATATTTTTGTAATCATCACACATGAGCCAACCTTAATACCAAAAACACATAGAAAAAACTTTCAAGAAAAAAAATATGTAGAAAACCATGAACAGAGTCCATAGGTGATCCTGTATCAAAACAAAATCACACTGTGACTTTCACTGTTGCTGCAGCATAACAGGAAAAGCAGCTATAGGACCATAAAAGATGCTCAACTGAGGGCCCATCAGTGAAGTTAAAGCATTGTAACGCACATTTCCTTAAATCCTCATTGTGCAACTTTCTCAAATCAACACATCAGCGTGCAACAGATTTTTTACAGAAACAGTTTAAAGTTTAAAATCAGTGGTCGCCCATGTCTTTAGTGCTTGCATTGAGCCACTTCACAGGTTTTTGCTTCTGGAGAAATAGAAGTCAATGCCTCTGTCCCGATGCTGTTTGGGAGTGTGAGACGGGCCTTTCTTTCCTCTTGGCGAAGGGCCTGTGGCACCCTGTAAAAAAGGAAAATGGAGAAGATGGCTCAAATAAAATAGTGACGTTGCAATCCTATTAAAATGCCATATACAATTTCCCCCTGGGATTAATAAAGTATTTTGATTTTGATTCATATAGGGTTAAAACCATTAAAAACAGAATAAGTACTCAGAAACTTTACTTAGGTAAATGTAGAAATATCCTACATAAAATCCCACATAAGCTCAGCATTGTTACAGCAAAATGTGCATAATTAAAAAAGACATTATAACAGAACATATGAATTTATTAGTTTGTTGATACTCACGTATTAGTATATACAGTCACATGTAAAAGAAAGTTTTCACAGGAGTCTCTGCAGGCCTGTGAAAAACTAACTACACTCCTTGATCTAGTCGCTTGTAGAAATGCCTTTAGCAGCAATAGCTTGAAGTAATAGTTTTCTGTATGATTTTTATTAATCTTTCACATTATTGTGGAGGAATTTTGGTCCAATCTTTTTTGCAACATTAATTTATTCACAGCTCTCTTAAGGTCTTGTCATGGCATTTTAATTGGGGTGATATCTGGATTTTGACTGGGCCATTGCAACACTTGATTTTTTTTCATCCATTTAGCTGTTGGACAGATGGCCTCACATTTGACTCTAGAATATCTTGGTATACAGTGGAGCTGATGGTCAACTTAATGACTGCAAGGTACCCAGAGGCCTGTACAACGAAGCAGGATTTGCTCTTATCCAGGTAACTTCAGGGTTAACTCAGGGTTTTAAGTGCTACGAAGGTGGTTCACTTCTTATGAGGGTATATTACCACGGTAACTTGTGCTGCAGACCTAACCTGCTCTGGAGCAGGTTAACTCATAAGAACCCAGACCCATTTTTCTTTAGTGACTTCATAAGTTAAGGTCAAGCATAAAGCTTTATAAGGAAGATTGTAGAACATATGAAGTGTTTGTTACTTGAATGTCACCATCAGTTCTTAGGGGTTAAGTTCCATATTAAAAATCATCAGGTATGAAACAGTTGCCTACTAACCAATCTAAGTAATCAATTTTCCAGAAAATAGTGACATCAGTCCTAGAAGATTCCTCAGACATCTGTGCACAGACAGTAGGAGGATCAAAAGTTTTCTAAATAACCTCTAAAGTCTTTGAGCATCAGTAATAAAAACAGATTCTTAGAAAAACTTTATGCATTGATTTGAATTTTTTCCCTCCTGTTGGCTACAAACAGTTTTAGAACAATTTCATTGCTCGCATTCATATAAGATCCTATTTGTACTTGTACACCTTTATATCAAGTTTTCATGTCGTCTAAACCTACATTTAAATTAAGTTCTTTATATTTATGCTTTTCTTGCACTCAGATCGTTAAATACCAGCACAGCTACAGCTGAAAAACTAAAAACTAAAATTGTTTTACTTACCTCTAAACATTAATTTAATGGAATAACAATCATAATCCAATGGATTCTCTTGTGTCTTAATGGCAGAGCTGTGATACTCTGTTAACTTACACAGTCAGCATTTTTGCAGAATTCCTTTATTGGCTTCAAGAAGACTAAACCTTTATTAATAGAGTAGAGCTTTTCCGGCCCACACACATTCATACAGAACTTTTAATACTGTATTACTATACAGTGCTTTTCTTGTTACAGACACCCATAACGATGAAATGATCTTTGTATTTTATTATGTTTTTTATTGTGTGACCTTCCTGTTGTACGTACGGCACTTTGGTCAGTTCTGTTGTTTTTTTTAAATGTGCTATTCAAATAAAGTTGGATTGGATTGGTGCAAGCCCCTTTAAAATCTACTTACACTCCAACACTTTCATTTGCAGCAGTTCTGGATAAAAACCTATTATAGCAGCACCACGCAACACATTAACCACTTCCGTTTTCCCAAACACCCACCAGTTTCTTTTTAATGTGTCTGCTCCATTCAGGCATGATGACGATGGGAACGGGGTAGGTGTCACCGAGGGTCACATGAGCATGTGAAAGCGCGGCAGTGCTCAGGGTCCAGGGAGTGTGCACCTCACTTCCTCTGATGTTCTGCAACTCTGGAACCCACTGTCGCACATAGTCACCCTGAAGAAGATACAAAATAAATCAAAGCCTAAAACTGATTTCCTGTTTTTATCACCATCATCATCATCATCATCATATTACAGCAAAACATATGACTCAGAAACTCTCAGTTAAACTTCAGGTAAATGTCAAAGTGAAATGAAACCGTTAATACTTTTCACAAGCATACATTGTTGTCATAGTCAAGGCCTTGTTTGATCATGTTGAACTTCCTGTTTTCTCTGGGGTCGTTTCCTATACCAGCACTGTACAGCCAGTTGCCATAATTGCTGCAGACATCATGATCAATCTTTGGAGGAAAAGTTAAAAAGAAGTTTTGTGAGTCTCAGCGTCAGAATATAAAAATTTAAATGAATGAACAACTGAGGTCAGATGTAAGCTGTTTTTTTGATATCCTAAATAATAAAATCATTAATAAAGAATAAGTCATAACTATAATAATATAAAAATAATTCAAAACCTAGCCTACACTGCATACCAGAAGCGATTCAAACCACTCAGCTCCCATCCTCCAGTCAAGGCCCAGATCCTTTGTGAGGAAGCTAGCAACATTTTGTCGCCCTCTGTTGGACATGAAGCCTGTCATTGCCAACTCTCTCATGTTGGCATCAACAAAGGGAACTCCAGTGTGTCCCTCTGTAAGTTAAAATGTTCTATTATTTCAAAGCAGCTCTCAGTGAAACAGATTTTGATTCAACAATATTTTAGTACAATTGTAGAACAAACCTTTCCATGCATCAAATAGTTTGAGGTCCTTGTTCCATGGCACAGATTTGTCTTGAAGCCCTGAGTTGAAATCACCACAATATGAAAAACACCTTTACCATAGACAACAACAACAATAGTAATTATAAAATTAACATGAAACATTAGCTAATTTTACCTTTGATCTGAAAAATCCTGTTTCCATATTTGACACCAACAAACCTGAAATAGTCCCTCCACAAAAGTTCAAAAATGACCCTGTAAGGCAGCAGTGATCAAAGAGTGAAGACAAATCTTGTTTTTGTTTTTTTAAATTTCCAGATGAATAGATATACATTTTGACATATAAAAACATGAATACCAGGTAAAAGTACCACTCTGTGTCCTCACCAGTATGTGCTCTGATTAGCTGTCCGCTCCCTCTCATACTGTTTGATCTGATGATAAATATACCTGGGTGAAATGCAACCCATCGCAAGCCTGCAGAATGCCAACACTTTACCATTAGAAAATTATAGGAATTACAGAAATTACTTTCCTGAAATATTAAACTACCTTTAGTTGAGAAAATGATACATTCATACTCACCAGGGGGAAAACTTAGTGGAATAATCCACACCAATCAAACCATTACGAGTCTCTTTGTAAGTTGCAACTGCATCCTTCAAAACAGACAACATGCACTATATTTTTTAAACCAACAGCCAAAAGTTTTACAGTTTTTTCACACAACAGCTAATATAAAATGCATTTTATACTCACAGTGTCCCAGAAATAGTGTTTAAGTCTAGCCAGGGCATGACTCTCCCCACCGCTACAGGGGAAAGCTGATCGAGGATCAGTCACAGGCTCTGAAAGAATAAAAGCTTTTCAGCATCAGACTGCCTCATACATGCTGAACATTCTCTGATATACTGCACAGTGGCTGTAGCACAGGAGATAGAGTAAGTCATCTACTCTAGGTCAGTGTTCTGTCCTTAGTTCCTCCAGTCCACGTGCCAAAGCACCCTTTGGCAAGATCCTAAACCCCAAATTGATGCCAATGCATCTATCAGAGTACGAGTGTGTGCGAAAGTTCGAAAGTGCTGTATGAATGTGTGCATGAATGAGTGATTGTGACTTATACTAAACCAAAGCACCTGGAGCGCTTAATTAGAGCAGAACGCTGTTATATAAGTACCAGTCCATTTACCACAGACAGAATCATTAAAGCTTAATCATATACATTGAAATTGAGCCAGTCTGCTCCCTTGATGCCATTTAATGGGGAAATTTGCACCCAGCAGTTTACCTACTGTATTCTGAAAATAGTAGAGGAGAAGGAGTATTTGCATAATGGTGCCCCTTCTTTTTTGCCATCAGCATGCCAAGACATTTACATTAGGTCAGTTTAATAAGCACATCAGAAGTGAACAGAAATGTGTCTTGGTGGATTGTTCACCTGTCTGTTGCAGGTCCTCCGCTTTAGGAATGGCTCCTTCCTCAAGGCCTGGGGGAATGGGATTTAGCCTCTCTGGGGTTGGGAACACAGGCCTCACCCTACCCTCATCCTCCACTGCCTTTCTGAACTGAGTGTACACATCAGGCAGCCTAAAAACAGGAAGTCATATTACAAGGCATCCCTATGACTCCTTAACCTACAGTACATCTTTCACAAAATGACGGCTTCCTCTTTGTATTCACTTTCACACCTCGACATGTGGGGGAATGGAAGATCATCTCTGTGGTACAGTGTAGAGCCCCAGCAGGTATGAACTTTGACCTTCATCTGTGCACAGACTTCTTTGACCTTTTTCTCCACATTTAGCTCTTCTGAAGTAACCTGTGAAATGAACGCATGGAGGTTAAAAAACCACAGGCAGTGAAATAAGATTGTGATCATCATGTTTAATATGAGAAACTACCTCTTCGTGGAAAGCTACGCCGCTGACAGAGCCCAGCTCTTTGACGAGATTTGCAACTACCTCTTCTGGCTTACCCGTTCTCACCACAAGATTGCTGTCAAATACACACACACACACACACACACACACACACACACACACAAGTCTCATTCCATGCCAGGCAAGCTGCATCCTGGGTAGAGGGCCAGTTGACAGGAAAAAAGGATAGGAACAGTGCATGCAAAAGCCATACTAATATAAACATAAATGCAAGTAAGCCCAGGTGTGTCCTGATCCTGTTACGTGTGCATCAGTTCAGTCTCAGAAAGCTGAGGACAGTGTCTTCACTAAGCTAACAATAACATGATATAAATTAATTCTATCACCAATAAACCTTGTAAATATATTCTGGCGCATGGATGATACAACAACGGCAAAACTGACAGTGTTAAAGAAAATAACAGTCAGTGAAAGACGGTTTCACTACCTGCCCTTGTTGATCAATGTGTTTCTGAGGTCCCTGATACTCTCCAGTAAGAAGCGCAGACGGAAAGGCCCAGTCTTTGGTAGGCTGTAGTTGTAAGTGCCCACATAGTGTCTGGGGTCAAAGCAGTACAGTGGGACTATGTACTCAGCGTTTCTTTGAGCCCAGTGGAAAAGCTGCATATCAAGAATATAATACAACATAATAAGCACAATATAATCATCACATCAAGGGCACAGTTTAATTATTGTGCAAATTGAGTAGGCCCTGAGTCTAAGAGGTTCATTATTGGTAATTGTGTGATTGTTATCTGTATATGACAATAAAACTTGAAACTGAAATGAATAGAATAAAATAGATTAGAATAGAATAGAATAGAATAGAATATAGATAGATAAATCTCCTTTAAAAAATTGACAGAAAAACTAAAAATGGATTTTTTTAACAACAGATATGTTCCCTCTGTTTAAAAGAAATAATCCTAAACTGAATCTAATGTGTCAGTTATTCTTAAAGTAAGCAAGTATTTGTGTTTGTTTTTGTATTATTATTTATTATTAATTTTATTACATTTTTTCTTTAAAAAAATTGCAACCACCTGTTCCAAGTCCAAAAAAAGAAAAAGGTATAAAAGAAGATAAAGAGGAATTTTTTCACATAATTACTTTTATTTTTGTGGCAACTTAAAAGTGTAGTGGTTTATACATTCGCCTTACAAGCGAAAGGCTCCTGGTTCGATCCCAGGAGGGAACAAGAGGCCCTCTGACCATGGAGGGTTGCGTCAGGAAGGGCATCCGGTGTAAAACCTCCGCCCAACTGCCAATGCGGATTAATCCACTGTGGTGACTCCTTGGGGGGAGAATACAAGGGAGCAGCCGATGGCACATTTTTGCTGTAACTTAAAAATGTGCAATCATTTAACTTTACGAGGAGGCTTTTATTCTGGAGGATTTGTACAGTAGATGCCGATGAAATTAGAGTTGTTGTAGTTTGATGCTGGTGCAAATGTATTTATTAATATGTCAGCAACAAAGCAAATGTTTGATACACAAAGATAATACGCTTGACATTTAATTTATTCTACTTTAGGGGCAAATTAAAATGTGCCATTTTTAATTCTTGACCTAGAGGCTTTTATTCTGGAGGATCTGTAGCAGAAGTGTCACAGTTTCAGTGCTAATTCCGACTGAATTTGAGTTGTAGCTTGATGCTGCCGCTGCAAATGTACACATTAATATCTCGGCAACAAAGCAAATGTTTACAAAAGCTAAAATAATGACGCTTTTGATAGGAAAAGTTAAACGGCGTCGGATTCCCAGAAGCACATGCGTTTACCTCGCTGTCGTGAAGACGCAGGTCGTTTCTCAGCAGACATATGACTGTACGGGAGGTGGACATAATAGTTGCTTTGTTTCGTCTACAACAGCAATAAAAGGTATCTGAAGCCCTAATAAGACCTCTGTGTCAGAGAGCTGTGCCTCCCGCTCGGTCTCTGTCGTCTCTCGGCGGCTCCTGTCGTTCCGTCACGTTTTCAGACACGTTACAAAACGGCCGGTTTTGTAAGGTGGTTTTCTAACAGCTGCTGCAGCTAGCCTGGTCTTTAGCCATTTTCCAAAGATATCTACATTCACACAGTGCTGTTTTCACTCTGGCTCTTTACTGGTGTGCTTCAAGTTTGCACTTTTTATTACGTGTGCACATTTTACAATTCGTTATTTTCAAATTAGTCTTTATTTCTTTTTAAACTGTCCTGTCCAGCTTGGCTTGGAGGATGGTCATCTTGATGCCTTTTTGTGTCAGATTTGCTTTGTGAAGTGAGGCTCACTAAGCTCCTCTTGTGTACTGTCTGTCACACTTTATGGTTAAATCAGAATAATGTGAGGTTATTGGACCTGACAGGTGGAAGGGGCAGAAAAGAAAGGAAGAAGTGAGGAAAAGAAAAAGAATTATAAAGGGACCCAAGTATTGAAAGACAACACAACAAATGTGTACACTGACAACCAGTGGCCTATGTAAGTATAAGTGAATGTTTGCCTGTCAGGATGGAGTTGATACCTTGGGCTGCTCCCTTGTATACATAGTTCTTACAGACACATCACAACATACAAGCGGCCGCCATTGCTATAGGCAAGCTGTAGGCAGCTCCCAACCCAACCATTAACAACTGTACACCTCCAGTGACTTGTAGGCCTGGAATTGCTCACTGGTATAAAAGCTGCGTGCCAACACAAGATAATGCTACACGTCTTAGATCCCTATTCAACCCCCATTCCACTGGAGCTGTAATAGCGGCAATTATGGCGATCCGTGCCGATTTAGCGTTCCCGATCAAAACGGTGTGAAACAGCTCAAAATTGGGTTCCTGACGATCTGTTGCTGTTACATTCCCATCAAAAGGCTGGCACTCACGTTGTGACCCCGGCGCATTGCCGCGGCGTTCAGGATGCACTCACGATGTATTCTCTTTTGATGCTGATATCGTTTGACATTATTGCTCTAATCATGCCATTTTGACCAGATATTATCGGCAATACCGGGACTATGCTGGGAATGCAACGGGAATTGCGCGTGATAAACGGCAGTTCAACGTCTTACATCATCATAGTATTGAGTTGGTGGTATTGCTGAAACTTCATGGTTCAGCTTTTCCTTTGCTAACAAGTATGGATCCACACCTATTACGCCAATTTTCTCATCGTATCTCTTTCTATCTTCCATACTTAATGATTCTACATAGTCTTTCTCCTTTTGCCTTTTCATGATTTTGATCACAAGTTTAATCCGAAATCAAAACAGTTTAAAATTCGCAGGGGAAATAAACAGCAGTGTGCGTAAACAAGTACAGCTTGCCAACAAAGATGGCGTCGCTAAGGAGGTCACGTGACCAAAAAACGTATCTGTGGGAACTATGTATTCTCCTCAAAGGGTCGCCACAGCGGATTAATCCGCATTGGTAGTTTGGCAGAGGTTTTACACCAGATGCCCTTCCTGATACAACCCTCCATGGCGAGAGGGGCTTGTGTGCCCACTTGGAATCAAACCAGTGACCTTTCACTTGTAAGGTGAATGTGTAAACCACTACACTACGGGGACACCGAGTGGAGTTGATAATGAGGGTGAAAAACTGCCACCACAGCAACCAGACCCAAGTGGCCAGCAGGATGCAACCCAGACTGCCTCAGCACCTCACAGCCCTCATAAAACATCAGAGATCCAGGGCTGCTTGTTCCCAGGACAACCACGTGCCCCACTTCAAGGAAAGGGGAGCCAAAGCCACAGCCAGCCCAGCCAGAAGCCAGTCAGACCAACGAACGGAGCACAGGGCCCTGCGTGCCCATGACCCACTCCAGCCCACCTGGCTGGTGTGGCAATATTTATAAGTGCCAATTAGCAGCTGGTGATCATTTACTGCGAAACATTCCTATTTTTTTTCCCTATCCACTTTATCTTTGAGCAAAAAGAAACTCTGTTGAGATTCTGATACATCATGTCACTTGCCCCTTAACCCTTGTACTGCAGAACCTCAGTATATTGATGTCCCAGATAAGTTTCGTGTACTGCCGGTCGTCTATATACCGATCACTTGATTCCATCTAAGAGTGTAAAAATGGTAGTAAGCAGTGTTAGGAATGTGATGGGACCCATGGAAATTTTTCTCCTCTGTAAGTATGGCCTAAAAGTTGGAGAACTCCTGAAATAAGTAACAAAGAAGTGAGCAAGGGGCTGCATTAAAATGTACACTATATGAACAAAAGCATTCTGCCACATATCTTAATCACTGAATTCGGGTGTTTCATTCAGTCCCACTGTCACAGATGTACAAAATCAAGCACCTAGCCATAAGTCTGTTTTTACAAACATTTGTGAAAGAATGTTAATTCTAAAGAGCTCACTGAATTCAATCATGGGGCTGTAATAGGATTCCATTGTTGCAACAAAATCAGTTTGTGAAATGTCTTCCCTTCTAGGCATTCTATGATTATGTCTCTGTAGTGTAGTGGTTTACACTTTCACCTTACAAAGTCCCTGATTTAGCTCCAGGTGGGGACATAAGCCCTTCTCCCCATGGAGGGTTGTGTCAGGAAGGGCATCTGGCATAAAACCTCTGCTAAATTACTACTGTGGCAACCCCTTAGAGAAAATACAAAGGAATGCCCAAAAGTATTTTTTAATATTCCACAATCAACTGCAAGTGGTGTTATTGCAAAGTGGAAGTGCTTAGGAACCATAGCTCCTCAGGAATGAAATGGCAGACCATGTGAAGTTAGGGAGCGGGGATGAGGCACACAGAAGTTGCCAGCGGTCTGCTGACTCAGTAACTGAAGAATTCCAAACTTCCTCTAACATTAGCACAAAAGCTGTGCACTGGGAGTTTCATGGCATGGGTTTATGGGTGAGCAGCTGCATGCAAACCATACATCACCATTCACAATGTCAAGGATCAGATGCAAGTGGTGTAAAGCACACCACGACTGGACTTTGGAGCAGTGGAAACCTGTTTTGTGGGGTGACAAAACATGCTTTTCTATCCGCCCACTTGGATGGATGAGTTGGGTTTTGGCCAATGCAAGGAGAAAATTACCTCTCTGGCTGCATTTTGCCAACTGTAAAGTTTGGTGGAGGTGGGATAATGCTATGGGGTTGACCTGAGCCCCTTAGTTCCAGTGCAGGGAAATCTTATTGCTTTAGTTTCCCAAGACATTTTGGACCATTCTATGCTTCAGCTTTGTGGGAACAGTTTGGGGAAGGCCCTTTTCTGTTCCTGCATGACTTTGCTCTAGTACACAAAGCAAGGTCTATAAAGGCGTGGTTAGATGAGTTTGGTGTGAAAGAACTTGACTGGCCTGCACGGAGGCTTGACCTCAAGCCCATCCAACACCTTTGGCATGAACTAGAACAAAGATTGTGAGCCAGGCCCAACATCAATGTCTGACCTTATAAATGCTCTTCTGGTTGAATGGGCAGATCCCACAAACACACTCCAAAATCTTGTAGAAAGCTTTCCCAGAACAATGTAAACTTAAAGCTGCAAAGAGGGGAACAACTCCATATTAATGGATTTAGAATGGGATTGTCATAAAAGTTCCAACAGGTGTAATGTGTAGGTAGGTCAATACTTTTGTCCATGTAGCATATATATACTACTCAAAAAATTAAAGGGACAAATTTTAATCAGCACAGCATCAAGTCAGTTAAACTCCTGGGATAATTATCTGTTGAGTTAAGTAGCAGAGAGTGTTGTTAATCAGTTTCAGCTGCTTTAGTGTTAATGAAATCAACAAAAGAGGGGCAACAATGAGTTGAACCCCAAAACAGGAATGGTTTTACATGTGGAGACCACTGACATTTTTCCCTCTTCATCTTTTCTGACTGTTTTTTCACTAGTTTTGCATTTGGCTAGGGTCAGTGTCACTGCTGGTAGCATGAGGCAATACCTGGACTCTACAGAGGTTGCACAGGTAGTCCAACTCCTCCAGGATGGCTCATCAACATATGCCATTGCCAGAAGGTTTGCTGTGTCTCCCAGCACAGTTTCAAGAGCATGGAGGAGATTCCAGGAGACAGGCAGTTACTCTAGGAGAGCTGGACAGGGCCATAGAAGGTTCTTAACCCATCAGCAGGACCAGTATGTGCTCCTTTGTGCAAGGAGGAACAGGATGAGCACTGCCAGAGCCCTACAAAATGACCTTCAGCAGACCGGTGTAAATGTCT